>JZKD02S1672730.1:2083712-2125846 GCA_000966675.3 Picea glauca
AAAGGAGGTTGCCCCCTCAAAGAGGCTTATTATCTGAAATTATCTCAGTTTCAAGGCGTTGAGTACTTTTCCTGAGGTTTTTCCATGCTATATTGATGTTTGGTTCTTAACATGATACTAATGTACTCTGGCCCCATGGGAAAGAAGAGCTAGATAAATTCTTCCAACATCTTAATAATCTATCTGATGACATCAAGTTCACAATGGAACTCGAAGATAATGGCAACATCCCCTTCCTATACATACTATTCAACAGAAAACAAGACAAAAAACTAGGACATTCAGTCTACAAAAAAATTACCCACACCGAAAACTACCTTCATGCCAGTTCCCATCACCACCCCAACCAAAAATTAGGAGTTCTTAACACCTTATCCACAAAACCATTAGAATTTCAGATAAAGAACACCTAGAATAAGAGAAAAATCACCTTCACAAAGTTTTCAAAAGCATAGGTTACAAACACAAAGAGATTAATAACGCAATAAAGAAATCCCTAGAAAGAGAAAATAATAGACCTCAACAATGAAACAACCAATCCCGAAACCTGACCGCCTACCTCCCTTACATCCAAGGAGTTACTGATCAAATTGAAAAAATCCAGAAAAAGAAAGAAACTAAAACCTCTTTCAAACCACTTGATACCATCAAACAAAAAATGAGATCAGTTAAAGACAAACCTGACCAACTCAATTACAAAGGAGTATACATAATAGAATGTTCGCGTGGCAAATGCTACATTGGAGAAACATGCTGCTCTTTTCACACCAGAATGAAAGAGCATGGGGCTGACATTAAGAATGAACGAACCCACACCTCAGCCTTAGTAAAATATTCTCTCACAACAAAACATCACATATGCCTAGAAGACACCAAAATCCTAGCAAAAGAAGATTGCCTCCCTAAGCGACGAATTAGAGAAGCAATTGAAATCATTAAGAATCCCAACAATCTAAATAGGGACAACGGTTTGGAGATTAGCGATAATTGGATCCCGCTCGTTTGGGAAAAAAATAACCTGATCCCTAGGACCTAATAACTTGTACCTTGCTAGGGTTTATTAATAGGTTTTATCCTTATTTCTACCCGAGACTATTATAAATTAAATTAAATTAATTAATTAACTAAACTAGTTTCACTCATTAATAATCCTAGAATACTTATTTTTACTCATTAATATTCCTGGAATACTTATAACCACTAAATTAATTCTAAAAACAAAACCCTAAATAGTAAGAAATCATTAACAATAATAATATTACCTCAAATAAACTAATTCAATCCTCGCAAGTGTTGTTTGGATAATCCACAATTGGTGTCATTTCGTCGTCGACACTTTATTAATTAAACCCTAATCCTTTAAAAACCCTAATACCCTCCTTAGAGATTATTACCCTACAAACTCATATTAAAACACTATCAATTCTAATAAACTAGATATAACTTAAACCTGAGTACTTAAATAAAAAACCTAATTGAGTAAGGAAACCTAGATTTCACACTACTTTTATTTTGACACCTAACTACAATATCCACACTTAGGTAATAAACATTGATTCTCAATATTAATTCACATATGTAATCATATGATATTAATATCCTAAATCAGAAATAATCGCAAATAACCTCACTACCTATACACTAACACTACAAAATAATTAATTAAGAGTAAAACCTAATTACCTAAAACCCTAAAACCCTAAAACAAATAAATAATTAAAGCTTCCTACAACTTTTTTATATATACTTACACACACTAATTATTATTCCGCACTTAGATATTGATCACCTATGACACTAACATCCTAATCACCTCAAAAATAATCACAAACAAACTACCGACACTATTAAACAATTAATTAGGAGTAAAACCTAATAAATTACCTAAAACCCTTAAAACCTAAACAAATAATTAAAAGTTCTCAAAACCCTATATTTAAGTCTCATTAATTAAATTTAAATCTCATTAATTAATTTAAAATTCCGAAATTAGGACAACCGACTTAACTAAATAACTGTTAAATTGTCTTGCAACTAAAGTATTAATTGACAACGATCAACTAGCTCTCACTCGACAATTAGTCCTGATGATGAATCCTGATTCGGATTCGAAACGTCGATGACAAAATGACACCAACTGTGGATTATCCGAACAACACTTGCGAAACTTCTCACGACATAAACTTAAAAACAATAATTCAATCCTCTTTTTAAACTAACAACCAACCTACAACATAGTTTTTAAGGTAAAAATATTTCTTTAAAATAATATTTATTATTATTTAAATCTAAATTAAACTAAACTATAACACTAATAATAATATTATTAAGATTACCTCTAATGTAATTAAAATCAGACCTTTAATTAACCTAAAATACTAGCTTATAACATTATTATAATACTAATTAAATTATAAAATTAAAAATCAACTTGTTTTTAACTAATTAATATGAAAATCATGTAGTAAACCCTAAGATTTTCACTGAGCCAACTCTCTAGGTTTGCTACATTCAACCAAGTAGTATTAATCAAGGTTCCTGATCAAAAAATGGAAGGAATAATAAACAATTTTCTTATTTAGATGCTTAAAGTTGTTTAAAGAGTTCAGCTATTATTTAACCATGCTGTAAAAATAGAGATATGAACAACAACAAAAGAGACAAAGACAATAAGAGCTTGATAATGGAGTTCACCAATGAGTGGCTACGTCTTTGAGCCCGCTTCCAAGTGAAGGACCTCTTTATTGATCTTCAAAATGCTCAATTTCTTTACAATGGCTCCTTGCTGTTATATAACATGCTTCATATTTGTTGTGCAAGACCTCCTTCCTCAGACTCATGCATGCCTCATCAAACTCCTCTCACAAACATGACAAAAAGGCCTCTCAAAACATGACAAAAAGGCCAAAATACAAACTGCTAATTCAAATCCCTACATCAAAAGTTCTCTCACAAGCTTTACAAAGCCCGATTTTTATAGTTTTCATGCTCATATGAGGAATTCCAACTTCCCCTGAATATTGGGCCTCTTTCTGGGATCAAATCCCCCTCCAAATGGCCAATATATCCTTAAAAAACCACTTTCTGGTCATAATATCAGGCAAAATACAAATTCTGGGCTAAGTCAAAAACCCACTTTTAAATAACAATACATAGAGTAGCCCCCAAGAGGTGGCATGCGTCCCTTTTTAAATGGTCACATGAACACCATATGGCCAAGCACCAACCCTTTGGGCTGCGCGCTGGCTGGCGTGAACTCCTGGTTACATGGTGCATGCCATGGGACCTTCCCCTTAAACGCGCCCTGGTGGTTATGGCCGCACCCCTCTTCTGTTGATTGATGGTCACTTACCGCATGAAACCATGGGATGGGGCTTAGCCCCAACCCCTTCCGTGCCAACCTTAATACAATATAAAGCACATATAATATTTTATTGGCTTATGTTAACAAGTCTTATGTATGGCGCGTTGGTGTTGGAACATTCCTCTAGTCTTTGGCTTGGTGTGTTGGTCGTGGGTTCAAAACCCATGGACCCCAAAACATTTTTAACTTGCCATTTTATTGTTGACTGGGTGCCATGTGGCTGCCCATGCCTGCGCCACGTGGCACCACCACATTTGCCCGAATATTAACAAGTGTCACATGCTACATGTCCAAATATGATTTGATCTGTCATCTGCCCAGTCAATTGCTGCCACATGTCTCTGCCACATCAACATCATGAGGTGTCTTTGGTGATTTCATGCTGACGTTAACATTTACTTTTTTCCAGTTTGACCTTTGACTTTTTAGCTATTTGAGAATATGATCATAGTACGATAACTCTTGCATACGGAGCCCATTTGAGAAAGTAAATATATGGCCAGAATTAGCACGGCGAGTCGGTTGCAATGGAATTGGTTTCATCCAATTCTGAGGACTTTTCATTTTTGAGCATTTTCTGGACCTGGGGAGCCTCCTGGATCAGTTCCTCTCTTGAATTTTCCGTCAAGCTATTATGTCTTGAAGATGGATCCTGCTATGGATCCAAAATGTCGACAAATAAAAGACAATATTGTGGTTCTTCTGATTAATTCTGAACAAAACTCTCACCACAAAAACCTTAACCATCAGATTACGTCCCTGTACAGAAGGGAGATTCTGGATGAAGTTCGTAAACTTGAGAAGCTCAGAGTAAAAATCAAGAGAAGGGAAATAGACTTAGACTTCCTGAAACGCTGCAGAGATAACAACGTCCTACCTAAATTCACATGCATTGAACACAGAATTAAAAGTAAATGGAATAAAAATGCATTCCACGTATTACGTAAATCTATAGTCAAAGGAGAAATTAAGAGAAGCAAATGCGTGCTAGAATCCCTGTCAATAACCGCCCTCCGACTCCACTTGAAGTTAGCTCACTCCATACATCTAGAAATGTGGAAAAAGGTGGACGTGTTAGCTGCGTTGAAGGATGAGAACATGGAGAGAACAACTTGCGCCAGACAAAGTATGAAATTTGAACGAATCCTCAACAAGAAAGACGCAGACACTAGCAACGTGAAGAAAGTCGTGAATCTTTCCTCCCACGAACTGATCCACTCCGAACTCAGCGTGCTTGAAAAAGGTTTAAATTTTGCAGTCTCTCCCTCCTCCATCCCAGTCAATAACCTCATCTGCTTCATAGAAGACAACATCAAGACCTTAGTAGAAGAAGATAAGGACCCAATTAGACAAGATTGCGAGGTTATACTCAAAAAATCAAAACCCCCAAAAAGAAACGTTAGCAAAGAAGAACGCCTAGCCCTAAAAAACCTGCAAAACAACACTAAATTAGTAATTCTCAGAGTAGACAAAGGTGGCGCCACCGTTATCATGAACCAAGAAGACTACATCACAAAAATGAACGAACACCTAGCATGTGGTAGTTATAAAAAGATCCTAAAAAACACCATTAAAAAGATCACAAGGGAAGTGAAAAAATCCATCAACAACTCCAGCCTAGACGAGAGGACGCAAAAGAGATTGCTACCCAACATTGAGATCACCCCGAGAATTTATGGTCTACCAAAAATCCACAAAGAAGGAACTCCTCTCATACCTATAGTTAATACAATAGGTTCACCCACCTATGAGCTTGCTAAATATGTCGCGGAAGTTTTAGGCCCCATAGTAGGTCATACTGATTCCTTCATTAAAGACTCAAATGATTTCGTTAATATTATTAAGAATGAAAAAGTAGAACCGAATGACACCCTCATTAGTTTTGGTGTTGTCTCTCTATTCACAAAGATCCCTCTTAATGAAGTAATCATGGTTGTCAAAGAAGTAACTGATCCTAAAACAATGAAACTAGCTGAGGTATGTCTTCGTTCCACATTCTTCAGCTATCAAGGAGAATTTTATGAACAAACCAATGGCATATTGATGGGCTCTCCACTTTCCCCCATAGTTGCCAACCTTTACATGGAAAACTTTGAGAAGAAAGCCCTATATTCCTATCCCCTGAAACCTCTAAGATGGAAATGTTATGTTGATGATACTAATGTACTCTGGCCCCATGGGAAAGAAGAGCTAGATAGATTCTTCCAACATCTTAATAATCTATCTGATGACATCTTGTTCATAATGGAACTCAAAGATAATGGCAACATCCCCTTCCTAGACATACTAATCAATAGGAAAGAAGATAGAAAACTAGGACATTTAGTCTACAAAAAAAACACCCACATCGAAAAATACCTTCACACCAGTTCCCATCACCACCCTAACCAAAAATTAGGAGTTCTTAACACCTTATCCACAAGAGCCATTAGAATTTCAGATAAATAACACCTAGAACAAGAGAAAAATCACCTTCACAAAGTTTTCAAAAGCATAGGTTACAAACACAAAGAGATTAAGAACGCAATAAATAAATCCCTAGAAAGAGAAAATAATAGACCTCAACAATGAAACAACCAATCCCAAAACCCAACCGCCTACCTCCTTTACATCCAAGGAGTTAATGATAAAATTGCAAAAATCCTGAACAAGAAAGAAATTAAAACCTCTTTCAAACTGCTTGATACCATCAAACAGAAAATGAGATCAGTTAAAGACAAACCTGACCAACTCAATTACAAAGGAGTATACAAAATATAATGTTTGTGTGGAAAATGCTACATTGGAGAAACAGGCCCTCTTTTCACACCAGGATTAAAGAGCATGGTATTGACATTAAGAATGAATGAACCCGCACCTTAGCCTTAGCAGAACATTCTCTCACAACAAAACATCACATACGCCTAGAAGACACCAAAATCCTAGCAAAAGAAGACTACCTCCCTAAGTGACGAATTAGAGAAGCAATTGAAATCATTAAGAATCCCAACAATCTAAATAGAGACAACGGTTTGGAGATTAGCGATAATTGGATCCCGCTCGTTCGGGAAAGAAATAACTTGATCCCTAGGACCTAATAACTTGTACCTTGCTAGGGTTTATTAATAGGTTTTATCCTTATTTCTACCCTAGACTATTATAAATTAAATTAAACTAATTAATTAACTAAACTAGTTTCACTCATTAATAATCCTAAAATACTTATTTTTACTCATTAATATTCCGAGAATACTTATAACAACTAAATTAATTATAAAAACAAAACCCTAAATAGTAAGAAATCATTAACAATAATAATATTACCTCAAATAAACTAATTCAATCCTCTTTTTAAACTAATAACCAGCCTACAACATAGTTTTGAAGGTAAAAATATTTCTTTAAAATAATATTTCTTATTATTTAATTCTAAATTAAACTAAACTATAACACTAATAATAATATTATTAAGATTACCTCTAATGTAATTAAAATCAGACCTTTAATTAACCTAAAATACTAGCTTATAACATTATTATAATACTAATTGGTAGTCTACATATCAAAGATAATACAGGTCAATGATTGGTAGCCTACTATATGTGACAACATCTAGACCAGATGTAATGCAAGCAGTTGGATAGGTGGCACGATTTCAAGCAGCACCAAAGGAATTGCATGTATTAGTAGTGAAGAGGGTTTTCAGATATCTCAAAGGAACATAAGAGTTTCGATTATGGTATCCAAAAGGAAAGGATCTATCACTTATTTCCTACATAGATGCATATTGGGCAGGTTGTATTGATGACCGACGAAGCACAAGTGGAGCAACGTTCTACTTGGGTGAGTGTTTAGTATCATGGCTAAGCAAGAGGCAATCATTAATATCTTTATCTATAGCTGAGGTAGAGTATATTGCAACAACAACATATTGTACATAGGTTGAGTATGATGAGCCCATTCCATTCTATTGTGATAATACAAGCACCATCAATATCTCAAAGAAACCGGTGATGCACTCCAAGACGAAGCACATTCCAATCAAGTATCACTTTCTATGGGAACACGTTGTAGGCTAGAACATCAGAGTTGAGTGTGTGGGCACAAAAAAACAAGTGGTAGACATCTTTACAAAACCACTTCCACGGGAATCCTTTGAGTATCTTCACAAGAGACTCAAAGTTATTTCTACTCCAAAATGAATTCTTTTGAATGCTTATCTTATATGTCTTAGATGTACACGAGGAAGTACCATAAAGAGGACAGTTCAGTTAGGGGGAGAAACCCTGGATGGAAATATACCTTTTCCATTGATGACAAAGGGGGAGAGATTTATCAGATGCAGAGGATAAAGGCATGATTCCAGGGGGTGAAATGGTCACAAAAATGCAGAGGACAAAGGCATGGTTCCAGGGGGAGCATGAGTGATATGAATTCAGTATTGCATGACATGATTTCAGTATTGCATTAGAGTGTTTCCATCAATGCCAAAGGGGGAGATTGTTGATTAGGGTTGGTTGTCATTGATGTCAACTCTTGAAGAAAGTCTCGTATCACAAAGGTTTGGGTAATGGACCCAAGTTTGTTTGATGTAAAGATGACTCATTATTTTCTTGTCATGTTTGATAAGAAGTACAAGTGGATGAACTCCAAAGTGGTCCCCATATGGTAAAATCCCTCATGGGAAGACGCTTTGCATATTTAGTTATCCTAGAAGTATGGTTAGAGAACCCATGCTTAATTGTGGAATAATCAGATGAAGGTCAGTGAATTTGTTAGGGAAATTATCCTAGATGGATAGTTCTTGTCATTCCATTTCTGGTGGTATGTGGAACGTCACATAATTCCTCACGGTTAGAGAGTTATGGCCATGTGAAGTTGGAGGACCCTCACAAGTCATCTAGAAGCCCCAAAAAGTCAAAGTGTTTGCAAAATAAATTATTTAAATAATAAAGTTAATGGAGAACTCCCTTAAATAAGGAAAGTGGGATGCTACATGAAAGTATAAATAAGAGGCAAGGCTCTCTCATTTAATCACACTTGAACACATTGAATATCTTTTGTTGTGTGAGGCTTATTGCAAGTACTCATTGATACATCTAAAGTTGTGAAAGTCTGAGGTAGTATGAAGGGTTGACCATGAAATTCTTGGAATTACAACAAATACTAAAAAACCCTATTTTATGAGGCATACGCAGGTTGGCAGTGTATTAGGGTGTGTACATACTAAGGCATACATGGGTTGACAGTGTATTAAGGTGCCTACGTACGTGGGCTGGTAGTGTATTAGGGTGCATACATCTTGGTAAAGCCATGGAAACTTGAGAAGATGAAGATGAAGAGGTTCTAGATTGTGATATCAATCTACCAAGAAGGTCTACAATGCTCAAATACATCAGATCTATCCATTGGTTCAAAAGGTACGTCTTATTTCTATGAATAGTTGGATTTTGATGTATGCATGAGAAATGGTTATGGAGATTTGAGGATTCTCCCTAGAGAGACTAGTGGCTGCATGGGATATTCTGCATAAGTCAGATCTATAGAAATATAGTGCTGGTATATTTATCATTGATACTTCTTGTTGAGGCACATCTTGTACTTCTTGGCACATGGCTAAGGGTTTGTGGTACATGGTTGAGAGCTTGTATTTGTGAAGTGGTTGATGTATTGAGAGGCTGAATATTAGGAAGGGTTTGATGAATAGATCATGTGAAGGTTATCATACTTGTTCATGATTACACACACGTATATGGGACATGACTAGAGAGAGATGTATATGCTTTGGGTAAAGCTTATGTATGAGGATGCATGCACAGGGTACATTTACAGTCTGGATACAGTGACAGGTTACAAATCTATGTGAAAGAAGTTACACTAGGTCAGAAGTTTTCAGAAGGCATACACAGGTTGCATGACAGTTTGGTCGCGTACATATGTGGGCTTCATAATATATAGGGCGCGTACATACACGTGCTCAACACTATAGGTCGTGTACCTGTTGTATTTTTGTTGATACATGTTCAGTTCAGGTACATATTGATTATAGGGAAGTTGTACAGGTTTGATGCCAGTCAGTGGTACAGATTGATACAGTTGTACAATGGTATATCTTAGAGTGATAGTGTGACAATGGTTTCATCATTCTACTTCTACTTCGGGGAGGTTGGACGGGGCAAGGATAGGTGGTTTTAGCCACCTTTCGGTTGTAGCCGGAGAACTTAGGGGGTTGTAGTCTCCTTTTGGTTGTAGCTAGAGAATTGGGGAGTTGAATCTTCCCTCAGGTTGTAGCCTGAGAAACTAGGGGGTTGGAGCCTCCTTCCAGTTGCAACTGGAAAACAAAGGAAGTTGGTGCTTCCAATGAATGTAATTCTTCAAGACATATAACAAAAAAAATTCCGTGGTTTTCTCCCGCTTTGGGTTTCCACTTAAAACACTGGTGTACCATGTATGCTTATGATTGTTCATTTGTTCATTGCTTATTTACTCTGTAGTTATTGGACGATAATGCTACATTGATATAACACTTGGATTGTATGGTTAAAAATGATTCAATTTCTCTATTACTGATTCACCCCCTCTCTCAGTAATCCAACACAAAGTTGTAGGGAATGTTGGTGTTGGGAAGCAAGTTGCTAACCTACAAAGGTATGTGAATATGCCTAGAATGCAAGAAGATGTTTATTAGAGGATGCATAGTTGTTATACTATCAAGGTCAATAATACAAACAAGGTTTTGACCATCCCCTACCTATATCCACTAGACCCTTGGAGAGAATATCCATGGATTTCATGGGTGGTTTGAAAAGAACAAGGAAGGGACATGACTATCTATTTTTGGTGTTTGCTAGGTTTAACAAGGTGTGAATTTTAATTCCTTGTAAGAAGACCATCAAGGGACATGATGTAGCAAGCATGTTCTTTAAAAAGATCTGGGTGCACTTTGGGATACCAAGGAACATCATCTTAGATATAGATATAAGATTTTTCAATGCTTTTTGAACTACACTTTGGGAGAAGATGGACACAAAGCCGAAGAGATCCACAAATTTCCATCCACAAATAGATGGGTAGTCAAAAGTAGTGAAAATAACAATGGTTCAACTTTGAGGGGTCACAATTAGAAGCATACAAGGACCTGAGATGAAAAATTTATTTATATCCATCATTTTTATAATAGAGCAATATATACTTCTACCAATAAGTCTCATTTTGAAACTTACTTTGTGTATTTTCCACCTATGCTATTAGATGTTGTATATGGACATTAATGGGTGAGTGAAGGCACCATCACAAAAGAATTGAAGGCTAAAAAATACAATGATAAGATTAGGTAAATCCATTTGCAAGTACACGAGACATTGAAGAATTCATAGGAAAAGTACATGGCCTAGCATGATTAACATAGAATTGAGAAAACATTCAAGGTGTGAGACATAGTTTGGTTATATATAAAAAATAAATGCTATAGGGTCTTGGTAAGAATATCAAGGCCCTCCTATATGATCCTTTTGATGTATTGGAGAAGGTGGGTGATAATGTCTACATACTCAGTCTACCCCCATATAACACATTTACTTAGTAGTGAATGTGGAAAATCTGAATTTTTATGAGCCTTCCATGTTGGATTAATAAATTTATGAGGAATTATTACCTACTGTTAGCATTGCGAGTCACCCTTAGATTGATAGAGGATAATCTCTATACCCATCAAATAGATTTGTGATGATAAATGTAACAACAAGTGTTTTTTTGAAAGGTGAGAGGGAGCTAATAACAATTGTTTATCAATGAACAATGATGCCTAAATTAGACCATGTTCCCACAGAGAAAGTCTAATCCAAATTCAAACAAAAACAAGATAAAATTTGCAAAGAAGAATGAGGAATAAACATAAAGAGAATAGTGCAGGTGTACATTTGGTCCAACTAACTAATCCATGAAGAAAATTCCAGAAATAAATATCCTCCTACTTCAAGAATTAAAAGAAGTTTATGATAATGCTTTCACACAATCAAATCCTTTACTACATAAAAACAATAGCATGAATCCTTCACACATAACTAGAAATTAGAAGAAAAAGGAAATAACTTGGTTCCAGGTTAGTATTAGCAACATCAATTGAAATACATGCTCTTCAGTGAGGTATACATAGTTGCGAAAACAAAACAGTTCCTTTTCTATTACTCGGCCCCCTCCCTTATCTCTTTCTAACCCTACTCTACTCTTGTACCATGAAATATATAGAACTATAGGTCCTTTCCAGCTCACCAATTTGAACTCCAACCCCTTTCCCAAAACAGAAACAATTACAAACAGAGAATGACACGTTTTAACTGATTTCCTGCTTTTCAAGAGGTGAAATTCTGAAAACTAGGCTTCAAAACGTCACTTGTAATTCTCAAACTATAACATATGTGTAAAATATGAAAACAATTTTTGTAGATAATCTTGTTCTAAAGGAAGACCTCTCTCGGTTCCTTTAAATTCATCTCCAGCTGACCGAAATATGTGTCGTAAAAATATGTCTCAAACATGAAATCATGAAAATGGAAAAAATAGGTCTAAAAGATTCATTTGAATATCCCAATCCATGACACCTGTGTGAAAAATTAAAGAGGTTAATGTTCTTGGGTCCGTTCTTGACAATAAACTCCTTTGGATTTTGAAAATTCATCTCGGTTCACCCGAAAATCCTCCTGGAAGTCAACTGGTCAAAATACTAGTTCAATAGTCCTAGAACAAAGTTTCCGTAGCACATTTTGTAGCATCTATCTCAATTCACAGCACCTGAGCCAGTTCATAGTGCCAAAGGAGAATCAAGTAGCGAAACTCTTCCTTACCTCCAAACAAGATAAAAAAATATCATGGAGTACCTGATGGCTATGAGGTTGATGTTGGTAACTTCAGATTTGCACTCAGATGCCTACAACCTATCCAACCTACAACCCTCTTCTTTCACCAGTTCGTGGTGCTAGTTCGCATCGCTAGTTCAAACATAGGTTAAAATTTAAAACAAGGTTATACATATCCTTATTCATTTTGAAACCAAATCTAACTTTATGATTACAACCTAAAGACTCAACACCTATGTCCTATAAGCCTTATGACTCAAAAACAAAACCAAGGTGATTTTTTTGACGCATACAATCTTATGTGTTAACATATGGCTCCATAAGGGATGACATGCTCCCTGTGATCTGCCAAGAATATGCAATTCCAGTTTCCTTATCCATTGGGCCATGGAGTCATCTGTGCAACTAACCTCTGAAACACTACCAAAATCTGCCACTTATTTAAGAAAACTGACTGATAAACCTGATGAAAATGGAAGGAAAACAAATGCTCGGGAAGCGAGCTTATTTCCTACACTACCATACCTCTAAACATATATGCAACTTGGTCAAGTAAAAGCAGATTTCCATAACAACCATTCAAGTGACTTGATGACTGAAATGATCTCATCTATGCCACTGATCAATGAATAATAACAAAAATATAGTAGCAGTGACATAAACTCCTTCAGAAAACCATACTCACCCATGAATATCGATGAAATAATGAAATCTAAAATTTTCAGAAAATATGAAACACATGACTCCATATAAGCTGTAATTGGATCCTTGAAACTATGATTGACAACATGCTGATCCATAGAAAATAACTGTCCATGCATACATTCTCTTTTTCTTGAAAACAAATAACCTTTTTGTCCTTTTGAGTTCAACTCTTGATCATCAGGAGAGACAATTTCTTCTTCATAAACATGATCATATGATAATTGCATAACATGATTTAAAGCATTCTGACTATGATCAACTAAAAACATATAGTTATCTATGCAATCATCCACCAATGCATGCTCAAACTGATTTTTAAAATGAACATAAGCATGATGTACATCCCGATTTGTAGAAAAATATGAAAACTTTGAAGAAACTGTCAAATGTTGTCCCAAATCCAATTCATACTTACATTCTTGTTGTTCCAAATATGAAATATACTCATAGTTTTGTTGTTCATGTTCATGCATATTTTCAAAGTATGTTTGATCTTGAATCCGCTTGCAAGCCTAGATATTCTCCTCAACTTCCTCTACATCTTCAAACAACCTTCTTAAAGGTGAATATTTTCTTTCTCTTAGGAGAAGGACAAGATCTGAATGCTGAGCCATTAAATAGTACACCATGGCAACAACCTCAGAAGGTCGTATCTCCAATGGCATGCTATGATAAACTATGTAAAACCTTCTGTTTAAGACAACCATAGCTTCTTCTTCCCCTCTCCTCAAAGCATTAAAACCAACAAGGTAGTGATCCAGGGACTTGTTCTCACCCCATTTCTTTAAAAAGATTCTCGATCCAAGAACCAATATAATCAACTACCAAACCTTTAAACCACACATCAACATCTCCAAACAAGGATTTGGAGAACAGTCTCATGGTAACATCTTCATGTATTATCTCAAACTGATCAACAAAATTCTCAAAGGCTCCCAAATGCCTCTCAGCTGTAACATGATCCCCTCCAAAAAACCGGGGAAGATACTTGAAAAATTCAAGAGGATAAGGATGAAGATGAGATGGCAACCTTAAGGGTTTAAAAATCTTATCTCCGATTCTAGTTTGGACAGTAGTGGGATGAAAGTGAGGTTCATTGGATTGATTGCAAATTCCAGTAGTGGTGGTAAAAGATGGTACTATGATAAGAGGAGGTGGTGAATCAGTTGTATCATTCACATGGTTACAAGGATGATCATGTTCAGGAAGTATTTGAATATAAAAACTGTTCTCTTATGTTTCAAATGAAGGACTAGGGTTAACATCAACAATGTCAGTAGAATGCATATATTCTTCTTTCAAAGAGGGATATACAATAGTGGGTTTATGGTCATCAGAATAAACAAAGAAAAGGGTGATTCTCCTGACATATGAAGGAAAGGAAAAGAAGGAACTGATAAAAAAGAATATGAGCTCTTACAAGAAACTAACATCTTGATACCTGGACTTCCTATGTCTTCCTCCCATTTTCTATTTGAGTTCGTTCCTTAGTGGAGTTCTGTAACTGATTTTAATCACCAACAAGTTTTTCAAATGTGTGGAGTCGCCATGGTGAAAAAATGCAGTCTTTTCTGTCACCAATCCTTTCTCACCATCAAGAATTGGTGGTAATCTGTGTCGTACAACCCAGGGAAGATCTTCAACTTTGTCCTTGGAAGCGGTGCCAAAAATGTTAGCATTGAGAGTCACCCTCAGACTACTAGAGGATAATCCCAGTACCCATCAAACAGATTTGTGATGGTAAATGTAACAACAAGTGTGTTTTTGAAAGGTGAGAGGGAGATAATAACAACTATTTATCAATGAAAAATGATGCCTACATTAGACCATGTTCCCACAGAGAAAGTCTAATCCAAATCTGAACAACAACAAGATAAAATTTGAAAAGAAGAATGAGGAAGAAACATAAAGAGAATAGTGCATGTGTACATCTGGTCCAACTGACTAATCCCTGAAGAAAATTCCAAAAATAAAGATCCACCTACTTCAGGAATTAAAAGACGTTTATGATGATGCTTTCACACAGTCAAGTCCTTTGCTGCATAAAAACAATAGCATGAATCCTTCACACATAACCAGAAACTAGAAGAAAAAGGAAATAACTCTGTTCCAAATTAGTATTAGCAACATCAATTGCCATACATGCTCTTCAATGAGGTATACATAGCTGCAAAAACAAAACAGTTCCTTTTCTATTACTCTGCTCCCTCCCTTAGCTCTTTATAACCCTACTCTACTCTTGTACCATGAAATATATAGCACTATAGGTCCTTTCCAGCTCACCAATTCGAACTCCAACTCCTTTCCCAAAATAGAAACAATTACAAACAGAGAATGACACGTTTTAACTGATTTCCTTCTTTTCAAGAGGCAAAATTCTGAAAACTAGGCTTCAAAATTCCACTTGTAATTCTCAAACTATACAAAATGTGTAAAATATGAGAATGGTTTTTGTATATAATCTCTTTCTAAAGAAAAACCTCTGTCGGTTTTTTGAAATTCATCTCCAGCTGACTGGAATACGTGTCGTAAAAATATGTATCAAACACGAAATCATGAAAACTAAAAAAAATAGGGCTCAAAGATTACTTCAAATATCCCAATCTGTGACACCTGTGTGAAAAATGAAAGAGATTAATTATCTTGGGTCCGTGCTTGAAAATAAATTCCTTTGGATTTTGAAAATTCATCCTGGTTCAACCATAAATCCTCATGTAAGTCAACTGGTCAAAATACCGGTTTAACAGTCCTAGAACAGAGTTTGCGCATCACATTTCGTAGCACACTTCGTAGCGCATTTCATAGCACATGTCTCAATTCACAGTGCTTGAGACAATTTGTAGCACAAAAGGAGAATCAAGTAGCCAAACCCTTCCTGACCTCCAAACAAGACAAAAAATCTCATGGAGTACCTAATGGTTGTGAGGTTGATGCTGGTAACTTCAGATTTGCACTCAGATGCCTACAACCTATCCAACCTACAACCCTCTTCTTCCACTAGTTCATAGCACCAGATCAAACATAGATTAAAAGATAGACCAAGGTTATACATAGCCTTATTCATTTTGAAACCAAATATAACTTTATGATTACAACCTAAAGACTCAACACCTATGTCCTATAAACCTTATGACTCAAAAACAAAACCAAGGTGAATTTTTTGACCAATACAATCTTATGTGTTAACACCTACCATGGAGGACTTAACACTAGAATATTAGGCAAAGATAGAAAAATATACAAATTTATAGAAGAAATCCAAAAGAACTAGATGAGGGTAGTATGAACTCTAGCAGGATGGTAGAAAGGACAATGTTTAGGCAAGGCCAAATGGTACTCTAGGGAGAAGGTAGAGGAAAACATTCTTCACCTCCTTTAGTAAAATATTTTGAAGACCAAGGGGAGGTATCATACAAAATGGATGATTATGCAATTTTTCATCGATTTTGGTACTTTATGGGTGGAAACATTGGATCTATTGGCTTGTATGGCCTATTTTAGAGGTAGGTCTTGCTTTCGTGATTAGGGTTGCAAAACCTTTTGGAAATTGTTTAAGGCTTTAAATGACTATATTTTGGGTCAAAACTTTGTGAGTGTAGTTGAAAACCTTTCAAAGTTGTTCTACACTTTGAGATATTTCCAACTACATAAAGACCACTTCAATCATAGTTCTTATGCAAAAGTTATGTGTCCCACAAGTTGACCTAACCTGTTGACCACCATGGTACCAAATTGATGCCACATCAATTTCCATTACTCACACATGTGGATTTTCAAGATGATTCTAGAGGGTCCAAAGCCATAACATTAATTGGAGGCCGAGGCATGAAAAAACCCTAACCCTAGATGGCTACCTTGCTATGTTAAATATTGGGCTGCTAGGAAAGGAAGTGGTTCCATTCTTATTGTATTGTTAATTGTTCCACAACTGAGCATAAAATGTGGGAGTGGGATATTGAAGAAAAAAGGAGGAAGACGAAGATATTGTAGTAGCTATACTAGCCATGGTGTCCATGACAACTCCATAATGAGTGCCCCTTTCTTTATATATACATTTCATAACTAAGAACAAAATATTAAATCATAGGCCTCACCTTCTAGCCAAGTTTTTCATGTATTCCTAGTTTACATCTTATCTCATTATGTGGATGGTGTGTTATTTTCTTGTCTCTTTCATTTTAGTTTCAATTTATTTAGTATTACACGCATTAATCTAGTAACATTAACTTTGGAATTTAAGCAAAATACAATATAATAAGATATTTTAAAATATTGTAAGATCTATTGTGAGGAATTATTCCAATAGAATATCCATAGAAGTTTAAAAATCATATCGATATCTTAACAACTTTCTTTCAAGTTTTTGTGGGAATTTATAGGATCAAGGAATTGGCATAAAGTTTGAAAACCTTAGCGATGGTGGATGGGTACAATAACAATCCATGGGATGTGTTAGAAGATATATTTTTGAATATGGAAGCACAAATAACTGACATCTCTCACAACATGGACATTCTCATGGTGGCTCTAGAGAACAAGTTCGGGCCTTCCAGAAAGTTTGGTAGCTCTAATTAAAAAGTTGGATCAGTCAAGAAATCTAGAGATATCGAAGACATAGAAAAGGTGTTAAAAAAGGGCTAGAGAATGAGTGGCCATGTTGCAATGCCATCACTTCTTCCCAATATCTATTTAAAGTGGAAGCGAAAGTGAACATCAAGCCTTACCAAGGTGATATTGATGTTCTTAAGTTGAATTAATTGTTGGAATAGTTAGAATTTTATTTCAATGTTCAAAGAATTTCAAAAGAGAAACAAATTTCATTTTCCCAACTAAATTTAGAGGGCCATGCCCAAACTTGGTGGGAAAATCACATGGAGATGCTTAAGTTGGAAGGTGATCCTTTAGTAATTAAGTAAGAGGTGTTTCAAACCCTTGTTAATTTATAGTTCTACACTATTGGGTATGAAGAGGGCCAATGAATTTGTTGACATTACTTTTGGAAGAATCAAGCATAGATTGTGCATGAGTATGTCATTGAGTTCAGAAAAATGGCCAATATGTTGGGTATATCTCCCAAGGACCGAAATGTACTCCTGAAGTATTTGGGTGGTCTACATAATCATTTATGGAGGTAAGTGATGCTCTTTAAACTTAGGATAGTTGACAAGGCCTGTGTGCAAGAACAATATCCAGAGAATATGGGTCAGAGTAAAGGACGACCAAGTGGTTCCAAGTAGAAAGACCACCAAGATGCTTCCAAGGAGGGAATTAGGAAGTGGAAAGGAAAGGACAAGAATACTGTAATGTACCTTTCTGAGTGATCACTCCAAGAGACAACTTAATATCCTATTTAATTCCCATAGGTTATAGTTGGTGAAAAAGAGAACTAATTATTTTAATTATTCAATGTCACATGAGCGAAAAGTAAAATTAAAAGGGTGTTATAAAGTGACTTTGATAGAAATATTAAAATGAGATTTTATAAAGTTACTTTATAATTAAATATTAGAGAGAAAGGGAAAAAGGGCTATACAATTACAATGCGAGCTCCTTCTCTCATTATGCATGAGAGTTTTCTCATATTGATTTGGAGAGATCTTGTGGCTTCTTAGAGTTTTGGGACTAAAACCATTGAATATGTTGGTTTTGGTGGTGAAACTGTCCACCCCAGTTGATCAAGGAGGAGAGATTACTTAGATCTCTCATTGGTTTCATTGAGAAGAGGATATATTCAACATTTTTTCTAAGTTAGTGGACATTTGTAGAGTTTGTGTAATCGTGGAGGCCAAATCCTCATCTTCAATTTATGGCAGTATAAGAAGAGGTCGTATTACTTTACTATCAACATATTTTTGGTTTTGTGTGGATCATACCTTCTATTTCCAGATTGTGGGTTCGAAGAGAGGGGGGACACCTCTTATATGCATATTGAGGGATCAATAGGAGGTCGAACCATTACATATCATAATCACGTGGTTGTAGGAAATACTGCTACAACTTTGGAAGCTCGTGGTATAAAGGAGAATACTAGTTTTATTACCAGTATATGAACGAAGAGAGGGCACACTAGTATATCACTCATGTGGATCTACAAAAGGGTGCTAATAACAACAGGTCATGGGTTTTATAAGGAGGATATTCTAGCACAGATAGAGCTGTTACAACTCTCTTTTATTCTACTCATTAGCTTATACCTTTCTCTGCAAAATCATGGTGTTCCAAGGGTTTATTACAATGCTGGTATTGATTCCCATGAGGGGTTTCTACAGGTTGTGACAACTGTTTCTGATTTGTGGAGCTTGGGAGGGTCACCCCTACACATCTATAGTTGTCTATAATTACCTAGTACAGGGGTTGCCTCAATATATTAGTGTTGTACAAGCTTGGATACCTTCAAGTCAGAGATAGTGAACATATCAAACTTATCTTGCTAGGTTATTTTCTGTATATTTTATTGTATTTGTAGATAAATAGTGGTTGTTATAGTTGAGAATCAAATATTTATGATTTCGCAAATCACGTGAAAACTCTTCTTTTGATATTACATACAATAAAAACACCATTGTGTGAACTATTTGACAATGCATCTGAACCAAACAACCAATAAAACACATCAACAAAACAAACAAAAAAGATCAACAATGATAAAAACCAAACAACAGTTGAAGAGGGGATACTACAAGTAAGGTTGTGATTTGTTTAACAAAGTCCGTAAACGAAATAAACCAAAAAAACAACAACAACAACTAGAAGTAGGATATTACAATGGTATTAGAGCACGATGTCAAACTGTTTGAAAAACTTCATGATCCAAATAAACACCAAATATATCAGTAGTGACCATCAAAACCTATCAGTAATAAGAGGGGATGTTACGGTGACATCAAATGATCTGAAATCGGATCCAGAAGCCTGACAGGGCTTGAAAAATGCTAAAAAATGAAAGTGCTCAGAATGTGACGAAACTAGTACCATTGCGTATGTCTCTTCTTCCTGATTCCAGTGGTATATTCACTTTGTCAAACGGAGTATGTATGGAGAAGATATCACATTCTGTCTAAAAAGTCAAATAGGCAAAAAAAATTGCTGACTGTGCAGACCGTACAGTCCGTACGGACGCTGACGTGGCATGTCCGTACAGGCGACACGTGGTAGGTCCGTACAGGTGACACGTGGCAGCCTCGGGTAGTGACATGTGGCAGGCATATTTGGACATTTCGACGTACGGATGGACCTATTCGGAGGTGACATGTGTCACCATTGGAAGGGTGACACGTGGCATGAATGACGTCAACATTTGACGTGGCGACCGTACGATGATGTGGCACGAATGATGTGGCAGGTGATAGAGTCGTACGATGAAGTGATGTGGAAAAATCTGGTTGGTTGGCATGGTCGAATCAGATGTCGACATGTGGTAGTTTTCTGGTCAATGATTGGGTGCCACGTGGCCCAATCATGGGCTGCCACGTGGCACCCAGGGATTGGTTTATTTGGTTTTGGTTGGTTAATCAAAATTTTGTGTGGTCGACCGGGTTCGAACCGGTGACCTCCCCCTTTGGCAACAACTTGGCAAGGAGTGGCCAGCTAGCGCGCCACCGTGTGTTGCTTGTAATGAAAGTGGCAATTTTTATATTTAATGTTGTTTATGGCATGGTTTGGGCCGCGACCGGGCCGGGGCTTAGCCCCAGCCCTTGGTCACACGCCATTTCAAACATATAACCACCATTTATATATACCTTCGCGCGAGAGTTGTAATGGATCCAGCCTCAGTCATATTGCGCTGTATATGACCATAGCCTTTGAGAAATGGTGCGGGGGTTTGTGCCACGGTTTTATTACATATTCCATGTGACCACAGTTGGAGCGCCGAATGGAGAGGGGCTAGCGCATAGCGCTTGGCCATATGGAGGCCATATGACCCTGCCAGAGGGGGCGTGCACATGGCTGGAGGGAGATAAGACCTATTATAACTATTTTATAGTTAGAAAGTGGGTTTTCTAACCACTTTTTAGTTTTTAATTGTAATTAAGCCTATTGTTAATGGTTTTTGGGAGTTATTGGGTAGTTTTGGAGCCTAACTTCTTGGAGGAAGTTGGAGATGAGCAACCAACTTCCTAGCTATCTAACCCAAGTCTATTTGAGGCACGGGGACAAATATTGAGGGCATTCAGAGAAAAATTATGCTGAAGAGAAGCCAAGCCAAAGCCATTTTGAGGCAGAGAAGCTTTTGAGGAGGAGACGCTGTCGGATCATTTCTGGGAGCTCCAGACGTCCGTTTTGCGTGTTGTTTTCTTTGATGGGTTCTTGAGATCTGGATGAACATGACCAAATTAGTCTTGTATCCATTTGGCATTGCATCGATGTACTTTTGAGCTTTTGAGCAGAAATAAAGAAGCCTCCCCCACAGAGAAAAAGGCCCAGATACGTAGGCAAAGTTGTGCCGAACTCCGTTATCAATCTGCGTGTTATGGTTTGTTGTCTATTATTTCATTTCAGATCTGCATATGTGTATATGGCTATCATAATTCCTCTTCTTTCCTCATTCTTCACTAAGTTTTCTCAAATGGTTAATTAACGCATGCAAAATTAAAACTCAACCATAAGTCATTAAAAGATCCTACGGATCAAGTGGGTATCAGAGCTAGTTGACGTTTGGATTTGAGTTTTGCATGTTAGCCAGGGAAGAGCTCATCTCAAGGAAGAAAATGGCATCTACAGGAGGAATTTTTCAAAATGAGAAGGAGTTCAGAGATTCGGTGTTTTCCATGGCCGAGATGGTGAAGGTGTTGTATGAAGACTACTTGGAATAAAAGAGCACGGTTCAAGTGAAAGCTTCAAAGAACAACAAAGGAAAAGAAGGATTGAAGGAAGTGCCTTCTACATCTGTTTTAGAAAGCATATCTGAGGTATGCAGTGAATGTTCCTCATTCTCATCAAGTTGGTTTTGGTGCATTCAAAAAACATACAAAAGGTGTAGGTTTGAGAATACTAACCATGATGGGTTATGAAGAAGGAAAGGGCCTTGGATGTAGAGGTCAAGGCATTGTAAATCCTATTAAGGTTGAGGAAAGGCCTCGATACTTAGGATTGGGATATGGCGAAGGGGACCTTGGAGAGTCTTCCAAGATAGGTTCCAAAACTTCAGAAGCAAGTAATGCTTCAAATGGCCAACTTAAGACATTGCAGGAACACTTCACAAAAGGAAATGGCGCATCACTTCAGGACTATGGTAGTGAATGCAAGTCGTATCCAAAGAAAAGTGAAGATCAGCATGGAAGGTATAATGGTCATGTTTTTATTAATTCTCCTTTTGATTATAACGAGCATAATGAAGTAAACCAGAACTTGTGGAATCTTTATCCATGTACTTATTGTCATTCACCTAAGCATTGTGTTGCCAAGTGTTGGAAGAGATCAACTTTGTACAGGAAACCTATGTCGACCAGGAAGGAAACACGACATAAAATCTCAAGTCCACAATGGAAGAAAGATAAGGGTAAACAGGTATGGATGCCAAAAACTCATTGCACGTTTTGCAACAAGAGTGGACATCAAAAGACTAGTTGTTGGAAGCTTAATCCGGAGCTTCGTCCAAGGAAGGACAAAAGGATTTTTCATGTACTCACGAAGGATAAGCTCATGTCGTGCATATATATAAAGTATATCAGTTCATTTGTTGTCATCTTTTTGATGCTGTCATTAGCAATGTTTTCTACATGGATGATAGTAGCTTCAGTAAGATGTAACAGGGTTCAAATGGCTAACAATATATTGTCAGTTGTCATGATTGTGTTACAGTTGATCTTGATGAGACAGGTGCACAGGACAGAGTTTAGAGACAGAGAGCAAGATGGGTGGCCTATCCCGAGCTTGTTGATTGGTCAGTAACCTTTTGGGGACCAAAAGGTCTTATTGTGGGGAGGTGTGATACAAAATCGGATCCAGAAGCCTGACAGGGCTTGAAAAATGCTAAAAAATGAAAGTGCTCAGAATGAAACTAAAACAATACCATTGCGTCCGTCTCGTCTTCCTGATTCCGGTGGTATATTCACTTTGTCAAACAGATTCCGTATGGAGAAGATATCGCATTCTGTCCGAAAAGTCAAAGAGGCAAAAAAAATTGCTGACTGTGTAGTCCGTACGGATGCTGATGTGGCATGTATGTACATATGACACGTGGAAGGTCCATATAGGCGACACATGGCATCCTCAGGTAGTGACACGTGGCAGGCAGATTTGGACATTTTGGCGTACAGATGGACTTATTCAGAGGTGACACGTGTCACCATTGGAAGGGTGATACGTGGCACAAATGACGTCAGCATTTGACGTGGTGACCATACGATGACATGGCACGGATGATGTGGTAGGGATGACATGGCAGGTGATAGAGCCATATGACGAAGTGATGTGGCAGAATCTAGTTGGTTGGCATGGTCGAATCAGATGTCGACACATGGTAGTTTTTTGGTCAATGATTGGGTGCCACGTGGCCCAATCATGGGTTGCCACGTGGCACCCAGGTATTGGTTTATTTGGTTTTGGTTGGTTAATCAAAATTTTGTGTGGTCGACCAGGTTCAAACCGGTGACCTCCCCCTTTGGCAACGACTTGGAAAGGAGTGGCCAGCCAGCGCGCCACCGTGTGTTGCTTGTAATGAAAGTGGCAATTTTTATATTTAACGTTGTTTATGGTATGGTTTGGGCAGCGACCGAGCCGGGGCTTAGCCCTAGCCCTTGGTCGCATGCCATTTCAAACATATAACCACCATTTATATATACCTTCGCGCGGGAGTTGTAATGGATCCAGCCCCGGTCATATTGTGGTGTATATGACCATACCCTCCGAGAAATGGTGCGGGGGTTTGTGCCACGGTTTTATTACATATTCCATGTGACCACAGTTGGAGCGCCGAATGGAATGGGGCTAGCGCATAGAGCTTGGCCATATGGAGGCCATATGACCCTACCAGAGGGGGCGTGCGTGTGGATGGAGGGGGCTAAGCCCTATTATAACTATTTTATAGTTAGAAAGTGGGTTTTCTAACCACTTTTTGGTTTTTAATTGTAATTAAGCCTATTGTTAATGGTTTTTGGGAGTTATTGGGTAGTTTTGGAGCCTAACTTCTTGGAGGAAGTTGGATATGAGCAACCAACTTCCCAGCTATATAACCTAGGTCTATTTGAGGCATGGGGACAACTATTGAGGGAATTCAGAGTAGAATTATGTTGAAGAGAAGCCAAGCCAAAGCCATTTGAGGCAGAGAAGCCATTTGAGGAGGAGACGCTGTCGGATCATTTCTGGGAGCTCTGGACGTCCGTTTTGCATGCCGTTTTCTTTGCTAGGTTCTTGAGATCTGGACGAACATGAAAAAATTAGTCTTGTATCCATTTGGCATTGCAGCGATGTACTTTTGAGATTTTGAACAGAAATAAAGAAGCCTCCCCCACAGAAAAAAAGGCCCGGAGACGTAGGCAAAGTTGTGCCGAACTCCGTTATCAATCTGTGTGTTATGGTTTGCTGTCTATTATTTCATTTTAGATCTGCATATGTGTATATGGCTGTCATAATTCCTCTTCTTTCCTCATTCTTCACTAAGTTTTCTCAAATGGTTAATTAACGCATGCAAAATTAAAACTTAACCATAAGTCATTAAAAGATCCTACGGATCATCAAAGTTGGTATTTCTACCAGCATGTGAGTGCATGTTTTAATGTTCCCGAGGGATGGGGATTACATTACATATAAGATAAAAGGATGTATCGACAACATATTCCATTCATAGTCAGAGTCAGATTCAAAGGGAAGCACATGGGATAGAAATGAACAAATAGAGGGAAATGCTATGCATATTATGAATGTCTTAGCAGGGGGGAATAATGACATCGTAAGGGGACATAATGGCATGGTAAAAGGGCAACAACAATTGGTTGAGCTCCTGATCCAGCTTGTGAATAATAATCAAGGGAACCAAAACAACGTAGGCAATAATGGTTTGGGAAGGACTAATGACATCCATGGTAACAATGTGAACCATGCTGAAGGGAGCAATACTCATGTCCCTACATGGAATAAAATTGGGTCTACTAGTAGGGTGACTCCTAGACCTCCATTATCTCACTTCTTGGAAGACAACAAGCTATAAATAAATGACACCAAGGACAAGAGAAATATTTTACTGGTTATTTAAGGGACTATCAAAATCATGATGAGGAGTTTCAAGAAACCATGTCTTTGTAAGATTTATATACTATCAAGTACAAGAATAGATATAGATATTACAACAAGGCCCCACAGATTTAGGAGCTTTAGTGGAAGGTTAGGAAATAGTCCATTCCTTACTTTAATGGCTATAGAAAATGACTGCCAAAGCTTGGGTTCAGAAGTTGGACACATATTTCTAACTCAACCCCATGATGGAGACAAAGGACATCAAGTATGATACCTTGCATTTGGATGGAGAGGCCCACAAGTGGTGGTTCCATGGGCTAGTCATGTTGGGGCATGCCAATATTACATCATACATGGACTTCACACAAAGAATTATGGGTTGATTTGAAAAGGACCCAGAGTTGCACTTTAGGAAGTTAGCACATCTCAAGTAGAGTGGGACAACATATGATTACATTTGAAAGTTTCATAGAATCATAGATATGGTGACAGATGTGTCTGAGCATAGGTTGATTATGCTTTTCACTGAAGGACTATGCAAACCCCTATGTGGTTGGGTTAAGGCCTTCAAACCAGGATCTTTACAAGATCTCATCATTAGAACATGAGACATGGAGTACACATTCCCAAAGAATAAATATCCTTCTAAACCTTTCATTCCCCGAGAAAACAAAGACAATAAACCCTTACAGAAGGAGTGGTCCATAAGAGACAGATTGGATGATGAGACTCAGGAAGAATTGAGAAGGAAGAAACTATGTTTTAGTTGTAAGGAGCCTTGGAAACCTAGTCATAGGTGCATGGGAAAGCATAAAGTGCATTACATAGAGGTGATTTTATATAGTGAGGGGGAGGAATAGGTAGGACAAGCTCAGGGTGGAGAGAATAACAATACAAATGAGGAGCAACCACATGTGGAGCCTAAGGCTAGGATTATTTCCACTCTAACACGTGTTCCTAGATTTCATACTTTCAATATCCATAGGGTATTACAAGGACAGTGTGTCACAATTATGATTAAGGGTGGGGAAACCCACAACTTCATTGACTCAACTTTGGTAACTAGGAGAGGAATTCCTATAGAGAACTTTGAAGGTTTGGATGTAGTAGTATATGGTGGGCACAATATGACATGCACACAAAGGGTTCTGTGGTTGGATATGATGTTGGGAAACTACACTATGGCACATGACTTCTATGTAGTTAAACTAGTATATACTAGTGTCATCTTGGGTATTAAGTGGCTTATTTCCCTGGGAAAATATTATGTCAACTACAAAAAAATGGAGCTAGAATTCAGAACAATGGATGGTAAGAGGGTGGATTTGAGGGGCATATCTAGGCACAGGGATGTGGCTTACACAACAGAGTTTATGATTATTTCCAAGAAGTCTGCATATAGTATCTAGCCTTATCATGGAGACATACAATCACTGTTGAGAAAACATGACCAGATTTTTGGGAAGACTCCTCCAAGGAGACCTCCTAACAGAGGTTTCGAGTATACCATTGAGTTTGGTTTACCCAAGATCGCTGAGTTGATATATGAGATTCATGGTGTAGTCTACCACTATAAGATTATCTTGTGTTTGGGGTACCGTCAAATTAGTATGAGAGAGAATAATGTGTATAAGATGACTTTCAGGTGTCACTATGGACATCATGAGTTTTTGGTCATGCCATTTGAGTTGACTAATGTCCTTACTACCTTTCATCCATGTATCACTCAAGTATTCATTCTAAAATTGAGGAAAATTGTTTGGGTTTTATTTGATGACATATTGATATACAGTAGGACAGGGGAGTGTTAAATCTTGAATCTGTTAGGACCGAAATGATAATCTCATGAGGAAATTAGTTCCCCTTCGTTTTTAGAGAAATGGTACTCCTCTTGGACTAAAATATATATCTGTAATATCTTGGATTAGGAGAGTGCTAGGAAAAAAACCCTAAATCTTTATTGATTGAGATTATGAAATAAGATGGTTCTTCAATAACCTTAGTACAATATTTATGTGCAGCAAAAGAAAAGTTTGAAGGAGGGCTTCAACATCAGAATTAAATTGTGATCAACATCATACACAATCTTCTTAACAATATATAAATACATCGATATCTTCTTCATAGGAGAGAATTATTTGATCATCTCAAATAATTTTAACAGAGTATTGCAATCAATATCAAAAGAGAATTTGATAGGTCAACCTCAAATACTTTATATTCTGAAAACAAGGTTACAAAGCACAGATGAGATCAACCCTGAAACAATTCTTTGTGGAGTTTTACTTATGAAAGATGTTCTTCATTACAAAAAGATTTGACAGTCATATAGGTGGCTGCAAATACTCCATGATCATATAAGAAAAAATATTAGAAAAAAATAATAAGAACACTCAACAACTTAGCCTTTTGCCCAACTCTGAGACTTAAGCACAAAACTATGAGAAGTGGTGTAGAAGAATATATAAAACAAAAAAAAATGGAGAAGATGGAGATTTCTTTCTTTTGATTAGAAGCCTGATTGTGTATCCATGGCTGCACCTTCTTCTTCCTCCGATCTTCTGCCTTTCCCCTCTGACAATACTAATTTTTTTTCCTCTTTGATGGAGACACTCTTCTTTTTTTAAGGAGAGATTTTCTAACTACTTGGGTAGTTAGGGATTTCTTCCTTTCTTGAAATTCGCGTACACGTTTCTTCTTGAAACATTCCATTTAATTAGTGCCTCATTGAAATTATATCATGAATATATACATATCTAAAATGGGCCCCCTTCCCCTTTTAATCAAAGTTTCTTTTTTAAATAAACTTTTATTTGCACAATTTAATAAATTTCCCATTAAAATAGGACGACTGTAATTTAATTTTCTGGAAGTTAAGACCAACTCTTTTGTTAGATTTTCAATGAGCTATGGCTCATGCATTCTCTTTTAAATTTTCTGTTTAACTTTTACTTGAACCATAACTACTATAGTAAACCAAGATCACAAGAAGAATAACCATGCACAAGAACACAAGAAGAATAACCATGCACAAGAACACAAGAAGTATCATGGGAAGCCTTTCTCAACAAGGGAAGAAAACCCAACCAATCCTTTTCTATATTCTTCAAGAGAAATACCTCCCACATGATCACAAAACCTAACACACAAGAGGGTGCTGTAATTCTCATAATTTCAGACAAGAACTTCTGAAATCATGAGATGACACAATTATAAGTGTGTTTCCTTAATGGGGATTCACCTTTATTTATATAAGACTTTTCACATCAAATCATGTGTCTATTGGCACAATAGTGATGACCTCAATAACTCAAAATATAATTAATAATTACCATATTAATTATCTTTTACATTAATTATATTTTATATTAATTATCTTTTACATTAATTGTCTTTTACATTAAGGTGGGGCCGAACTATACCCTTTACATTACAAATAGGGTTACAGGTAAGTCTAACTCTTGAACAATATAGAAAGGGATCTCATACACCCACTAGTGCTCAGCCACTAGGGGCACATCCACAAGGATGTCCACATCTCTATCTCACTGTGTCTCATAGGAGAACCACACTCACTAGTGCTCATCCACTAGAATCACGTTCACTTGTGCTCATTCATAGGCACGTTCAACTCAATAGATCTTCTTTCCCATTGCATTACACAAGAGATTCATATGGATTTGATCATATTAACTCTCTTCTCAAAGGAGAATAGTACATCGTTTCATTTCTGTCTCAGAATGATGCACCTAGCACATGGGAATTCATACGTTCACCTGTGCTCAACCACAAGCACGTCCAACTCAACATATATTCTTTCTCACTATGTTACACAGGAGAATCATCTGGATTTCTTCTCAACTCTTTGTAAAGAGGAGGCCAACACAACGTTCCAGTTCTGTCTTAGATAGGAACCACACATCCAACTCAGGGGCTCTCTCTCAGGTCTGTGTCCTGGAGGATGTCTCACGCAACTGTAATCATGAACACTCCCTCTCAGCTAGGGAGGCATTCTCCATCAGACCAAGTCTCACACCTAAGTATTTAAACTTCATCCTGGCTGTAATCATCAACACTCCCTCTCAGCTAGGGAGGTAATCTCCACCAAGCTAGTTTCTCACATAAGTACTCGAACTTCATATTGGAAAGCGGTTTGGTGAAGATATCTACAATCTGCTCATGTGTAGGAAGAAACTGCATGTGTACTTATTTCCTCTGCAACATGTCTCTGATATAATGACATTTTATCACAATGTATTCTGATCTATCATGAAACACAGGGTTCTCAAAAATCTTCACACAACTCTGGTTATTACAACTAATAATAGGATCCATCTCATGATCAAATAAATATGTCATAAGCCACACTTCTTTTTAGACTGCCACACTCAATGCTACATGCTCTACTTCTGTGGTACTCAAGGCCACAGAGCTTTGTTTCCTATTGCACCAGGAAACCACGACCAATTCCAAGGTAAAAAAACAACCGGATGTGCTCTTTCGGTCCACTGCACTCTTTGCTCAATCTGTATCATCATATCCTTGCAAACTCAAGTTCAAACTGGAGGCATATATCAAGCCATATCCAACTGTGCCTCATATATATATATATATATATATATATAAATATATAAATATATATATCTAAATACAATCTTTAGTTTTATCTAGATATCTTGTCTCGGCTAACTAATGGATTGAATAAGCACATTCACTGCATGGCATATATCAGGTCTGGTGTTAACCAAATACATCAATGATCCAATCAGCTGTTGGTACACATGTGGATCAATCTCGTCTGAATCATCATCATTTATTTTTCATCAAATCCACCACCATTGGTGTAGACATGGATTTGCATTATATCATACAAAACTTCTTTAATATCCCCATTGTATATTTTCCTTCACTTAGGAAAATTCTCATTGATCCTCTGTCATACTTCTTGTCCCAAGAAGTAGTGCATCATACCCGTATCCTTCATCTTGAAATCAGAATTCAAAGCTTGCTTGTAACAACACGACTTCTTGAATAAGTCATCAAAATCACGCTCTCGTCACCAACATAGTATAGGTTTGGATCAACAACACTCTCGCTGAAACCCAAACTTCATCAAGAATCCATCTTTTAGATGTAGTTTCCAACTCATGGATGGTAGTACAGATGGGAGTGCATCAGGCTACTGGATCAATATTTGTGATCATAGTTCACTCTCTCTGCTTGTGAGAATCCTCTGACTACAAGTCTCATTTTTTATTTTTTGACACTTCCATCAGCTGCATGTATTTCTTCCTCTTGCAGAGTTTGTTAAGCCCAGACAAGAATTTTATGGCCTACTGCAATGTCCCTGGGAATATCAATTGGAACAACTGGATTAACTGTATCAATGCCTATCTCCCTCTGGACTACCGAAGAGGAAGAAGGTGTTGTCTCTCTTTCTCAATTAGTTTGACTCCTTCTGAGTCAAGTGACTCCCTCTGAAGCCTGAAGGATAAGCATTTTCCTTTGATGTTAACCTGCCTGGAACAAGAAAACATACGAAAGGAAACAAGACAATAATATCTCCTAGAGGATATTCATGAGTACATCTCTAGAATCAAAAAATTTGTTTACTTGTAATGTATCAACTTTAGAAATGTAGGTTAGAGGCATGCTAATTTAAAACAATCAAACTTGGAGTCTTCACTTCCAATGTGTTGTTCTTCTGAATGCACTGAGAATTCTCTGGGTCCATCATTGCACCAAGGGTTCCTTCCTCTTGCAAGCACAATTATGGAAATGATGCAAATAATATATATACAAGTGCATACCTGAGAGTGTACACCAATGGAGGTACTTCTTGGTGGTCATAGACTGGAAGGCACATTATATTGTTGTAGCTTCCTGTGGTCACCTACCACTGCTATACTCTATAACCAGACTTCTTTGCCTTTGTAGCCACCTTGTACCATACAAGTCTCTAACGCAGTTTGCATCAACCTTGTAGCCGCTGTAGCTGAGGTGGCCTTGTACGTTTGTGAAGGATCATATCCTGTCACTGAGAGGGGGGGGGTGAATCAGTGACATAATAATTTTATCATTTTCTTTTATTTATGCAAACATAATTTTGACACAATATTTTATCATGGAACCCAATTGGGAAAAACCACAAATGATTTTCTATTAACTGCAAAATTTGTTTTACATGTTACATAGAAGGAAGATATTCTTCCTTTTCGATCAACACCAATTGATCAGGATGCACCCACACACTTGTTCACCAACACTAACTAGTAGGAGGCTACGACCCCCTGTTTAGTCAGCTACAACTGACAACGAAGCACCAACTCCCTCTGCAGGCACCAACTTGCCCTTGCACCACCCAACCACCCTTATTTTCTGAATCTGGAAAAAACTTTTGTATCAAGTCTTTACTGCATCTTTCTTTGCTCCTATGATTTAATATATCTTCTAATTCAAACTACAGAGACACTTTCTTCTCACCACTCTTTCTCGTTTATATATTCTTCAAAATGGCGTGAATGTTATACATTGTGTCCCTTTATTTAGACCATCACACCTCTTCATTTAACTTAACCATAATCACTGTTTTAACATTTTTATCGTGAAGGCTTTTTCATAAATTGATCACAGTTATGGATCAATTTCATCCTTTTAACTCGATCCTGAATCTATGCATTTATTTGCAGAAACCGAGTTCTGCATAGGATCTTCCTTCAAACTATAACATGTGACCGAGTGATACAAAACCATAGGCTTATCAATTTAGCGATGTATTATATCCTGCATTTTTAATCTCTTATTCCATATGACCAATGACGGTGACTAGACGCTAGGCCAAACGAGTACTTGAGCACTTATCAAATCAACGATCATGATTTAATCCCCTGATGAGATGGACGACATTCGGGACTTTGTCATTCAGGACTTCAGGATTTCAACTTTTCAAATTTTTGAATAAGATTTCGTTGAACAGATGGTACAATTCACTTTTATTTTTCATACCTAGATCAATGGTCATGTTCGATCCTTACACTTATCCTTTCATTTCTTAATTCGATAGATGGGACTTAATCAAGCATTTAGATGGATGGCCACCATTTACTTCGGGACTTCGACTATTCTACTTACACTATCCTTCCACTATAATATGATCAATGGTTGAGAATACACCTGAAATGATATTCAGATCAGACGACTCATGTCCACTTCGGGACTTCGACATTCGGGATTTTGGGACTTAGGGCATCTACTGGTGGTGAAACTTCTGAAGTAAAACTCCTGAAGTGATGTAATGTAATATACCAGATATAAAATGTATGCAAAACATAAATAAAATGCTAGTAATGGCAGAATAAAAACAATATAACCAGAACATTCACCACAATAACACTGAAAAAATATGAGAGTAATAACATAAATAACACTTTGAATCTGAAAGCAATGTTCACGGGCCTCTTCAAGGGGGAAACCTCCAGTTGAGCATAGATATAATACAATAATATCCAATCTAGGGTTCTCATACCCTCGACTCCTATTTATACTAAAAAGAAGCATATAGAGGAAGAACCTTCTAGAAGCGGAAGCTTCTATTAGGTCTTCTTACATCCACCTTATTCTATTTTATTGAAAGTCCTTATTAATATTGACCTTTATTACATCGAAATATATTGTTATACCTATGTGCGGGTTAGGACCCTAACATGTCTGCCCCCTTAAAAACAACCTTGTCCTCAAGGCTTGAGATGAGGAAATTGCTGCAAAATGGTAGTTGGTTCCCAAGCGGTGTCTATTGGAGTTGTATATTTCCACTGGACTAGCACTTCCTTGATGGTTTTCTGACATAGGTGACGCTCACGCTGGTCCAAAAATGCTTCTGGCTGTAGCCAAATGGATCCTTCTTCAGTGAACTTTGGAAGGTTGGTTTGAATTTGGCACTTAGCTCCATTCACCTTCTTTAAGCATGAAACATGAAAAACATGATGTAGCTTCGAATGGCTGGGAAAAGATAATTGATAGGCTACTTTTCCCACACGCTTGAGAATGGTATAAGGACCATAAAATTTGGGCGCTAGATTCTGACAATGCTCGACCTTGAGGGAAGTTTGATTGTAAGGTTGCAGTCGAAGAAACACTTGATCCCCTTCTACAAATTGACGTTGAGAGCGACCTTGATCTGATTGTTGCTTCATGCGATTTTGTGCCATGACCAAATTCTCTTTGAGGGTATGGAGAATAGCCTCTTGAGCTATAAGTGTTAGGTCAACTTCCTGGACCTTTGAGGCACCCAGTAAGTATGAGAGAACTGAAGGTGGATTCTTTCCATATACCGCTTCAAAAGGAGTCATGCGTGTAGTTGTATGGTATGAAGTGTTGTACCACCATTCAACTAGGGGTAACCATTGAGCCCACTGATTTTGATTTTTCGAGGCAAAACACCTCAAATATGTTTCCAAACACTTGTTGACAACTTCCATTTGGCCATCAGTCTGGGGATTATAAGCTGTGCTGAGATGCAATTCGGTGCCTTGTATCTTGAACAGTTCTTGCCAAAAATTTCTTGTGAAAGTTGGATTGCGATCAGAAACAATAGAGTGCGACATGCCATGAAGATTCAAGACCCGATCCATGAAAATTTGAGCCATTGTGGATGCTGTAAACAGGGGTTGAAGGGCACAGAAATGAGCATACTTGGAAAGGCGATCAACAACCACCATGATGACATATTTATTTCCCAATTTGGGTAAGCCAGTAATAAAATCCATAGAGATATCCTTCCAAATAGTAGGTGGAATCGGGAGCAGTTGTAGTGTGCCCAGAGATTTGACTGTTTCTCCCTTGTTTCATTGACACACATCACATTCAACTACAAAATTACGAATGTCTTGTTTCATACCATCCTAGAAAAAAGGAACGTTTGACCCTGTCATAGGTTTTGGTGAACCCAAAGTGCCCTGCTGTGGGTGTAGCATGAAGCTCATAAAGTATCATGGATTTAAGCTTGGATTGTTTACTTAAATACAAATGGACTTTGTATCAAAGTTCATCATGGAGCCAAGAGTACCCTGGAGAAGCTAGAGCATTGGACTGCAATTGTTGGATCAACTGTGAACTTTTGGGATCTTGTAGCCATTCCTGGCGAACGGCTTGGAGCCAATCTGGTACAATGAATGAAAGAGAAAAAATGGATCCTTCATCTTCATATTTGTGGGAAAGTGCATCCACAACCACATTGTCTTTGCATTTCTTGTAAATGATATCATAATCATATCCAAAGAGTTTAGTCACCCATTTTTGTTGTTATGGGGAGGAAATGCGTTGTTCCAGAAAATGCTTGAGGCTTTGACGGTATGTCTTAATTTGGAAATGTTGCCACAATAGATAAGGGTGCCACAGATCAATGACATGCAGAATAGCCAAAATTTCCTTTTCATAGATGGATTTTCCCAGATTTCTTTTAGATAGGTCGACCCTCTTGCATAAGGACAACCCCAATTCCTTTCCCTGAGGCATCACATTCCAACACAAAGGTCTTTGTGAAATCAGGAAGGGCGAGGACTGGAGTGGTGCACATGGCCATATTCAAGGTTTTAAAAGCTTGAGCAGTGGCTGGAGTCCAAGTGAAAGAGTTCTTTTTGAGGAGAGTAATGAGAGGTGCTGCAATCTTCCCATAATTCTTAACAAACTTGCGATAATACCCTGTTAAGCCCATAAATCCACGCAAGCTCTTAAGAGTCTTTGGGTGAGGCCAGTCTTGCATAGCTTCAATCTTTTTAGGATCCACCCTGACACTATCTTTTCCAACGAGATGACCCAAGTATTCTACTTCTAAGGTGCCAAAAGCACATTTAGACTGTTTCAGGAAAAGTTGGTTCTGAGAGAGTAGATGGAGAACTCGATCCACATGAGCAAGATGGTCTGTCCATGTTTTTCTATAGATGAGGATATCATCAAAGAAAACTAAGACAAAATGGCAGAGAAAAGGATGGAAGACATGATTCATGAGGCTTTGGAAGGTGGAGGGGGCCTTACACAAGCCAAAGGGCATGGCCAAAAACTCATAGTGGCCCTCATGAGTTCGAAAGGCAGTCTTGGGAATGTTTGCCTCTTTCATACATATCTAGTGGTAGCCTGAACGAAGATCAAGTTTAGTGAAGAATTGGGCACCATTCAATTCATCCAGGAGGTCATCAATGACATGAATGGGGAATTTTTCTTTGATGGTAAGTTTGTTGAGGGTACGGAAGTCAAGACACATTCACCAAGAAACTTATTTCTTTAGGACCATGACCATAGGAGAAGAGTAGGAGCTTGTACTAGGGTGGATAACGCCTGCATTAAGGAGTTCCTAGACCATTTTCTCAATTTCATTTTTTTGGGAAAAGGGGTGACGTTACAGACAAATATTGGGAGGAAGGCTTCCGGGTACAAGGGAAATGGAATGATCATGAACACTACAGGAAGGAGGGAGTCCTTGGGGAGTGGAAAAGACCAATTGATGTTTATAAAGGATGGCTTGGAGGTCTTGCGGGACCAAGGGTGTCTCTGTTGCTTGTATGGCATGGAGTTGGGCAATAACACTAGAATGACATTTTTTGAGTAGCTTTTCCATGCGATGGGAACTAATGATCTTAGGTGAACCAACGATGATGCCTTGGAACTTATATTGGTGGCCCTCTTGGTCGAATTTCATAGTTAAGTCTTTAAAATCCATGAGAATGGGACCCAAAGTCCTTAGCCAGTCTACACCCAACACAATGTCACAACCTCCCATGTCGATAGAAAACATATGGGATTTCAGGTGGTAGTCACCAATTTGGAGACACATTTTCACAACGCCCTCCACATTTCATGGAACCACCATTGGAAATCATGATTTGGAAATTATTGATGGCATGGATGTAGCAATGAGTTTCTTGGGCAATGCGGCGATGAATAAAATTATGGGTACTGCCACTATCAACCAGAATGATGATCTTCCGATGCTTGATGTAACCGATTAACTTGAGGGTTTGGGGAGCAGAGAATCCAGTTGGAGCATTCAGGGAAATGACCAGTTCTACTTTGGGAGGGTATGAGGGAGGGATTATGTCAGTGGATTCAAGTGAATCAGACACAAATGGAGTTTCTACATCCTCTTCCGAAATATCCTCAGAGATGGCCATAAAAATATTTTGTTCTTTACACTTGTGGCCCGAGAAATATTTTTCATCAAAGTTATAACAAAGGCCTTTGAGTTGGCGTTCAACCATTTCATCCCTGGTCAATTTTTGGATCTTTAGTGGAGTAGAGGGAGTAGTGGGATTTACTGTTTTAGGGCGAGGGGTAAAGGAGGGTTTTTGGTTTTGAGAAGATACAACCTGTTGTGCTTCTTTATCTCTTTTAGTAGCCTCCACCCAAATTTGAGGCCAAGCCATGAGGACATGGGCTCGAATCTCATCCTTGAGGCCACTGATAAAACACTCTTGAAAAAAGGCATCAAACATGCCCTCTGTTCTAAAATCCAGGCGCTCAAAGGCAACTATATAGTCTTCCATTGTTCCTAATGGTTTCAACTTTGTCAAACGACCCAAATGGTTGGTGTCAGTTTCAAAGCATTCATAAAGCTCTACCACAAAGTGTGTCCAAGAAATATACCCTTGACGATAAGTTTTTCTCCATTGCCACCATTGCCAACGTTCTTGATCTAGATGGAGAACACCATACTGGAGTTTGGCCAAGTCATCTGTAATGCCGTATAAAGATAAATAATGTTCCATTTTGGTTACCCAACCAGTGGGGTCGGAGCCATCAAATTTGGTCACATCCACTCGTAGAAGGCATAGGTCACATTGAAAGTGATGGTTCTGAAAGTTATGGGAATGAGAGGAATGGTCACCTTCAGTATGTGGAGGTGAGGAAGAGGAAGGGTTATCTGTAGGGATATGCAGTTTGGTGCAGAGTGCCGAAAAGACTGATTCAAACTAGGTGGTGAGGTCTTGTTTGATTTCCTTCATTGAGGATTGCATGGTTGTATCGATGGCAACAACATTGGCACTGAGTTGTTTCACTTCTTGTTGGGTCTCAATGAGACCAAATTGCAAGGTGTTGAAGAGAGATTCCAAGTCTTGGCTATCGGTATGGGCCATGAGGATGGGGGAACTGAAAAGGGGTGGGCGGGGTCAAAAATTTTGTCGACAAATGATATGGATGAATGTGATAAGGGCGAAGAGATGAATCCAAAGGAATAGGTCTCACCACAATATGAGAATCATAACAGAAATAACACTTTGAATCTGAAAGCAATGTTCACGAGCCTCTTCAAGGGGGAAACCTCCAGTTGAGCATAACTCTAATACAATAATATCCAATCTAGGGTTCTCATACCCTCGACTCCTATTTATACTAAAAAGAAGCATCTAGAGGAAGAACCTTCTAGAAGCAGAAGCTTCTATTAGGTCTTCTTACATCAGCCTTATTCTATTTTATTGAAAGGCCTTATTAATAATGACCTTTATTACATCCGAATATATTGTTCTACCTATGTGCGGGTTAGGACCCTAACATGTAACTTACTTACATCACTTGATGATGTGGCATGAGCCGAGTGTTTGTCACGTGTCACTCTGATTCTTGATTTGCACATACCTGAAATGCCGATTCCAACTTGACACTTGTCATTATCTGACTGTGCCACATGTCCTTTCTTACGTGGTCTGTCACATGTCCTTGATGATGTAGATCTCTCGATGTGGCACATATTCATCTCCTTGATTTAACGGTCAGAATAACATCCGAAGGGTATCTCAGATCAATGACTGAGAGTGACTTCGGAATTTTGGATTTAGGGACTTCGGGTATTTCGATATCTCGATTTCACAAATCTTTCGAAGTGAGATTCCTGAAGAATAACCTCCTCACATATTTAGACCCGAAGTGAATTATGTTCATTTGATCAAGATCTTAGATCGACGGCTCGATCTATCTACGATGTTGCTTTGCCTTGGTTTAAGTCTAACGACCCTCCATCTTTTCTTATCCTATCCTTCCACTTAAAGTGATTTGACAACTGACGGATATTCGGATAATCGAATTCTCAATCATTTTGCCCCGTTTATCCTATCCTTCCATTTAAGGTGATCCAACGGTTGTGAAGACTCTCGAAGAAGATTAACGATCAAGGATTCTTTCAGAACCACAACTTGTGAGTGATTTAACTTGTTACCCAAACTCCACAATTTGAGGTTGTGTGTTGTTGGTGAGTTAACCACAATCATCAATCTTTGAAGCTATAAGATCTGATGGTTCTGACTGATTGCGAGATTGGAAATAACACGATATTTGATTCTCCTTTCGATCTCCACAATCTATTCCTGCTGTTGATATGGCGATGGCGCATCTGACGGTCATGATTTAATACGACTTAATCTAATCGTTTGTTGGATCAACCACAGTCGTCGATATTTGAGTTTATGATATCTGAAGATCTAGACCGATTGCGGGATTATAACTAGCAAGTCGTTTAATTCTTCTTTCGCTTTCCGCAATTCATCACGCCATCTCTTCTGAGCTTTGATCTTTATTCACTAACTCTCCTGAGATTTTATCTCTGCACATTGTCCAATTGTTTGACATCAACCATAATACTATTGATATCAATGACAATTCGTCATACCAAATTATCATCACATCAATGACATCATTTGTTAACATCAATGACAATACATCAATGACACTATGTCCACCAATCTCCCCCTTTATAATTGATGGAAACAAACCAACTTTATACACAGTCTCCCCCTGTGATGATGTTTCTCTCTCTTGAAATTATTCCCCCCCTTTGACATCAATGGCAAATGGTTGCTTCCCCTATGGTAAAGCTTTGCCTGTCTGTATACTTCTGATCAAAATCTGAACACGGGTAACTTATCCTGCAATCATACTTTTGTTTTCATAACTGAATGATTCCTTCTGATTTTGATTGTTGTCTCCCCTTGATTTGGTGCCAATTGATGCATTATTTTCTTGAGAGATTTAGGTTGGAAGAGGGATTACTCCCAATTTATGCATGAGATATTCAAATACATCTTTTCTTAAGGGTTTTGTGAAAATATCTGCTACCTGTTCTTGTGTCGGGACATATTCCAATTTAATGTTCTTATTTTCAGCCTGATCTCTTAGATAGTGGTATTTTATGGGAATATGTTTTGATTTGGAGTGTTGGACAGGATTATTGGAGAGACTTATAGCGCTTGTATTATCACAGTGGATAATAATAGGTTCTTCAAATACTATTTTGATGTTTTTTAAGGTTTGTTTCATCCATTCCACTTGTGTGAAAGATTTTGCTTCTGCAATATACTCATCTTCAGTGCTAGATAGAGAAATTGAGGACTGTTTCTTGCTTATCCAAGCTACCAATGATTCTCCCAAAAATAATGCTCCTCCACTTGTACTTTTTCTGTCATCTACACTACCTTCCAGATGAACATCTGAATAGGATTTTAATGTGAATGAATCCTTTCTTGGGTACCACAAACCAAGATATATAGTTCCTTTCAAATACCTAAAGATTCTTTTTACATCTTGAACATGGCTCTCCTTTGGTGTTTCTTGGAATCTAGCCACCGTCCCAACAACTTGCTTGATATCAGGTCTGGAAGTTGTTACATAGAGTAAACTCCTAATCATCGATCTGTAGTGTTTTGGATCTACAGCTTTGGACTCATCTTCCTTGCTTAGTTTGCATCCAACAGACATAGGTGTACTAACAGGTTTGCAATCCTCTAACTGAAATCTCTTAAGCATATCTTTAACATACTTAGATTGATGGATAAAGACTCCTCTTTTGTACTGTATTATTTGTAATCCAAGAAATAAATTCAGTTCACCAAGAAAAGACATTTCAAATTCTTGTTGCATCATCCTAGCAAAGTCATTACTCATTTTTTCATCATCACTACCAAATACAATATCATCAACATATACTTCCACAATGATCATGTTATTACCATCAATTTTACAATAAATATTGTTGTCTGTTAATCCCATTTTGAGGCCTTGTTTTTGTAAGTAAGAATCTAGCCTTGCATATCAAGCTCTAGGTGCTTGTTTTAGCCCATAGAGTGCTTTCTTTAGTTTACAGACATAGTCTCCTTTGTTAGTTAATTGAAACCCTTCTGGTTGCTCAATATAGACTTCTTCTTCTAATTTTCCATTGAGAAATGCTGACTTGACATCCATTTGGTATACTTTAAATTTTCTGTAGCTGGGGAAGGCTAGGAACATCCTAATTGCCTCTAATCTGGACATAGGTGCAAAGGTTTCTTCATAGTCTACTCCTTCAACTTGAGCATATCCTTTACATACCAATCTAGTTTTGTTTCTGATTACTTGCCCATTCTCATTCATTTTGCTTTTATACACCCATTTAATTCCAATGACATTTTTGTTTTTTGGTCTTGGAACTAGTTCCCAGGTTTGATTTTTTTGAATCTGGTCCAATTCTTCATTCATAACATTGACCAAATTCTCATATTTACATGCTTCTTTGATTGAGATGGGCTCAATATGTGACAAAAGTGTTAATTCTATTTGATACAACAATTTTCTTCTTGTGTGTACTCCATCACTCTTATTTCCAATATTCAGTTCTTCAGGATGATTCTTTTGAGTCATTCTAGAGGGTGTCTTTGTGTGTCTTCTTGGGGATTCTTCTCTTATATACTCTTCATCTTCACTAGTATCCATATCATCCTCTTCCCTTTCTTCTTTATCCCCTTCTACTTCTTCTTCTTGTGTACCAACTGACTCATCATCATCTTCATCTTCACTGTCAAGTCTAGTCTCTTGATTTTTGATCCGTATTGTTTTAAGATCATCCACCTAGACATTTGCACTCTAAAAAATCTTATGTAATCTAAGATTGTAGCATCTATATGCCTTTTTGGTAGAGGCATATCCAATAAAGATACCTTCATCAGATCTAGCATCAAATTTTCCGAGAGTCTCGTCAAGCCTTTTGATATAGCACCTACTTCCAAAGACCTTGAAGTATTTTACCAGTGGAGCTCTTCCAAACCATAGTTCATAAGGGGTCTTATTACTATTAATCCTGAGATGACCTCTATTCAATATGTATACTGTTGTGCTCATAGCTTCCCTCCAATATCCATCAGACAATTTTACTTCATTGAGCATAGTCCTTGCAACCTCTTGAACTGTTCTATTCCTTTTCTCAGCAATCCCGTTTTACTGAGGTGTTCTGGAAATAGAGAATTGTCTTTTTATTCCACGAGTTTCACAGAAGAGATCAAACTCTTTTGAGGTGAACTCACCACCATTGTCTGATCTAAGACATTTGATTTTTGTCTCCTTTTTATTTTCAACAAGGGTTTTAAAGGCTTTGAATTTGTTAAGTGCTTCTGATTTTTCTTTGAGAAAACATATCCAACCCATTCTAGTAAAATCATCAATGAAAAACATAAAGGAAGACTCTCCTTGCAAACTCTTAGTCCTTGTAGGTCCACATAGGTGTTACACATTATTTTCTTCATCCCTATGACTGTTAATGATGCAAACCTATCTGTTTCCTTCAGAGGGGTCAGTGGCCTGAGTTCCTGAAGAAGGAAGGGAGAAGAACTTTTCCTAAGAAAAGAAGTTGCATTTTCCTTTGTAAAAACCCTATAAAAAAGGAAGTTCGTAGGTTGCATTATAGATAGGGTGCGAGAATTCTTGATTCTCGCAGGTTACATCATAGCTAGGTCATGAGGATTTCCCAGTCTACTTTATAGGCAGGGTGCGAGAATGTTTACATGTGGGAAGAACGAGCGTTTTCTCGAATCTTATAGAAGGAGAAACTTCCATGGTGAGGTGGAATCCGAATGGTTTGGATCTTACTCTCTTTCATGATTTAGTGGGATCATCCTAACCTCCTTAGTTTATCCTCTTTAGCTTATAAAATGAGAGGAGCTCTCATGGAGAAGGGCTAAGTTGGATTTGGCTTGGAATTATTAGCTTGGTTGGAGTGTCTTTGAGTTTTGCCTTTGTCAAGATAGATTGTGAGTATTATCAGATCT
>JZKD02S1672730.1:2128768-2195301 GCA_000966675.3 Picea glauca
TAAAAGGAGGTTTCCCCCTCAAAGAGGCTTATTATCTGAAATTATCTCAGTTTCAAGGCATTGAGTACTTTTCCTGAGGTTTTTCCATGCTATATTGATGTTTGGTTCTTAACATCAAGTGATTTAAACCTTTTGTGAAGAGACCCACTTTGATACCAATTGAAGGATCAGATCCTGTCACTGAGAGGGGGGGGGGGGTGAATCAGTGACACAATAATTTATCATTTTCTTTTATTTATGCAAACAAAATTTTGACACAATATTCTATCATGGAACCCAATTGGGAAAAACCACAAATGCTTTTCTATTAACTACAAAATTTGTTTTACATGTTGCATAGAAAAAATATATTCTTCCTTTTCAATCAACACCAATTAATTAGGATTCACCCACACCCTTGTTCACCAGCACCAACTGGTAGGAGGCTACGACCCCCTGTTTAGTCAGCTACGACTGACAAGGAAGCACCAACTCCCTCTGTAGGCACCAACTTGGCCTTGCACCACCCAAACACCCTTATTTTCTGAATCTGGAATTTTTTTTTGTATCAATTCTTTACTGCATCTTTCTATGCTCCTGTGATTTAATATATCTTTTGATTCAAACTGCATAGACACTTTCTTCTCATCACTCTTTCTTGTTTATATATTCTTCAAAATGGAATGAGTGTTATACATTGTGTCCCTTTATTTGGACCATTTCACCTCTTCGTTTAACTTAACCATATTCACTATTTTAACATTTTTATCGTGAAGGATTTTTCATAAATTGATCACAGTTATGGATCAATTTCATCCTTTTAACTTGATCCTGAATCTATGCATTTATTTGCAGAAACCAAGTTCTGCAGAGGTGCTTCCTTCAAACCATTACATGCGACTGAGTGATACAAAACCACACACTTATCAATTTAGAAACATATTACATCCTGCCTTTTTAATCCTTTTATTCCATATGACCAATGGTGGTGACCAGATGTTAGGCCAAACGAGTGCTTGAGTGCTTATCAAATCAATGGTCATGATTTAATCCCCTGATGAGATGGACGACAGTCGGGACTTCGTCATTCAGGACTTCAGGATTTCAACTTTTCAAATTTTCGAATAAGATTTCGTCATACAGATCAGATGGTTCACTTTTATTTCGCATAACCAGATCAATGGTCGTGTCTGATCCTTACACTTATGCTTTCATTCCTTAATCTGACGGTTGGGACTTAATCAAGCATTTAGATGGATGGCCACCATTTACTCTAGGACTTTGGCTATTATACTTACACTATCCTTCCACTGTAATATGATCAATGGTTGAGAATACACCTGAAATGATGTTCAAATCAGATGACTTGTTTCGACTTTGGGACTTCGACATTCAGGACTTCAGGACTTAGGGAATCTACTGGTGGTGAAACTCTCGAAGTAAAAATTCTGAAGTGACATAATTTTCTTACGTCACTTGATGACATGGTATGAGCCGAGTGTCTGTCATGTGTCACTCTGATTCTTGATTTGCACGTACCTGAAATGCCAATTTCAACTTGACACTTGTCATTATCTGACTGTGCCACATGTCCTTGCTTACGTGGTCTGTCAACATGGTCTATCACATGTCCTTGCTGACGTGGTCTACTGACGTAGATCTCTCGATGTGACACATATTCATCTCCTTGATCTAACAGTCAGAATAACATCCGAAGGGTATCTCAGATCGACGACTGAGAGTGACTTCAAAATTTTGGCTTTTGGGACTTTGGGTATTTCGATATCTTGATTTCACAAATATTCTGAAGTGAGATTCCCAAAGAGTAACCTCCTCACATCTTTAGACCTAAAGTGACTTATGTTCATTTGATCAAGATATTAGATCGACAACTCGATCTCTCTGCGATGTTGCTTTGCCTTGGTTTAAGTCTAACGACCCTCCATATTTGCTTTTCCTATCCTTCCACTTAAAGTGATCCGAAAGTTGATGGATATTCGGATAATCGAATTCTCAATAGTTTTCCCCTGCTTATCCTATCCTTCCATTTAAGGTGATCCAACGGTTATGAAGACTCTCGAAGCAGATTAATGATCAAGGATGATTTCAAAACCACAACTTGTGAGTGATTTAACTCGTCACCTAAACTCCGCAATTTGAAGTTGTGCATTGTTGGTGAGTCAACCACAATCGTCGATCTTCAAAGCTACAAGATCTGGTGGTCCTGACTGATTGCAGGATTGGAAATAGCACTATATTTAATTCTCCTTTTGATCTTCATAATCTATTCCTGCCATTGATCTGGCGATTGCGCATCCGATGGTCATGATTTAATTCGACTTAATATGATCATTTGTTGGATCAACCACAATCGTCAATATTTGAGTTTATGAGATCTGACGATCTAGACCGATTGCGGGATTATAACTAACAAATATTTTAATTCTTCTTTCACTCTTCGCAATTCATCGTGCCATCTCTTCTGATCTTTGATCTTTATTCGCTAACCCTCCTAAGATTTTATCTCTCCACATCATCCAACTATTTGACATCAACCATAATACTGTTGATATCAATGACAATTCATCATACCAACTTATCATCACATCAATGACATCGTTTGTTGACATCAATGACAATACATCAATGAAACTATGTCCAACATTTTGGTCTTGTAGCAACTTTCTAATGCATGTAATTCACTAGATATGCTTCGTCCATAAATGCACTATTGTCACTTACAACACTTGCTGTCCTAATGCTGTCACAATAGTCCTTTAATCATAGGTCAAGGCTTCCCTTGATGTCTCATCAAAACATATATGAAGGTTGGATTATCTATTTCATAAATCTGCTCTCAAGATAGGTCTGTACAATGTTTACATACTTATGTAACTTGTGCCAAACTTGGCTTCAAAAAAGGCTTCAAACTAGACCCTACTCTGTCATAATTTCAGTTTTTAAATATGCTTCAAAACACTTCGATGATAAGGAAAGACAAGCGATATTTAAAGTCAATGCGCAAACGATCACCATCCTAGCATTTATCAACAACAACATTTGTTGTAGATTTATCTGTCATGTAACTGTTCAATTTCATAAAAAATAATCATAGTTGTTTCTTCAACTTTTGATAACCCTGCTCCTGGTAAAGTAGTCTCCAATATCTTTGGCTGAAAATTGTTGTCAAGCATAACATCAACCTCATACATGGCCCTTTCTGTTGGACAATGCATCTTAGGGTGCACAACTGTTGCAACCTTTTGATACTGCCACATATTTTCTTGACACCACACTAGCAGATTCACTTATTTTGCAAATATTCCTCATATATCATTTTTGATTGCTACAAATATACTTCCACCATTCAAAATTGTGGGCATATAACGGACAATCCTTTGCAACCAACTATCACATCATTACTATTCCAACACTTCAAAATCATCATGAAGGTAGCACAATATGATTTGTTAGCATCAATACAACATGAATAAGGTTACTTCTCAATGTCAACAAATTTAGTAATAATTAGTAACATAACCAATGTTACAGAACTTGTCTTTCTTGACTTTGATCCTGAATATTTAAGTTCCCTGATATCTTGTGTAGTTTATTCTACTGTTTGGTTTCCTTTTGGCTACGAAAACCCTCTCTCAGCAGGCCGATCTTTTTACCCTATTGCTGCTACCCTTTTCCAGCCTTCAAGATGTTGCTAGATGCTTGTAGCTTCTACAAAGATGCTCCATAGGCCTGCGGTCTAGGGTAGGCTTGCTCCTCAAGCCTGCAACTACCTTATCTTAGAAGTTGATCCTTCTCCTAGGCTCCAACCTCCTCTCCATACACCTTGGATGTTGTGGGGTTTCTACTAGGCTCTGGACTCCTCTCCTATACACCACATAATTTTTAAAAAAGAAGATCCAACGAGGTTTATCCTTTGTTGCAATCTTCTCTTAGTATTTTCAACAGTGCTCAGGCCTGCGACCATCCTCACAATGCAATTAAGAGGGGTTAGACCTCATTATCTACCACATAATTTTCAAGGAGAGGACCGACCCTCTTCTCTTCACACCTACAACAGGGTTTAGAACTTACCTTCAATTTTGATGTGCAATGGTCTTCTTCAAGCCTGCTCTGATACCATGTTAGATTTTCCATGAGCTATGGCTCATGCATTCTCTTTTAAATTTTATGTTTAACTTTTACTTGAACTATAACTACTACAGTAAACCAAGATCACAAGAAGAATAACTATGCACAAGAACACAAGAAGTATCATGTGAAACCCTTCTCAACAAGGGAAGAAAACCCAACCAATCCCTTGTTATATTCTTCAAGATAAAGGCCTCCCACACCATCACCAAACCTAGCACACAAGAGGGTGTTGTAATTCTCATAATTTCAGACCACAACTTCTAAAATCATGAGATGACACAATGATAAGTGTGTTTCCTCAATGGCGATTCACCTTTATTTATATAAGACTTGTCACATCAAATGATGTGTCTATTGGCACAATAGGGCCGACCTCAATAACTCAAAATATATCGAATAATTACCATATTAATTATCTTTTACATTAAGGTGGGGATGACCTGTACCCTTTACATTATAAATGTCTTCTTCTGATACCAAGGATTTTATGAACCCAAGCACATGAAAATATAGATGACCAAATTTTGGTCAACAACTGGCTCCAACTGTGGGACAGTGATCCTCGATGGGTTGCTGAGAACACCAAAATCTCAAGACCAGTTACCTTCTCCATTGGGCTATGAAGTCATCTTCAAAATGAACTCTTATTATTCTTCTTCTTTCATGGAGTTATCTTCAAACTTCAATAGAAAGACTGCCTTATTGTGTAAAATTGAACTGAAGAAATAAAATATGTACATACATGATCTACCTACCCTAACTTACTTGAAATAAAGGAGAACCTTACGTGTAAGAAAATTTCCAATGGAGCCATTCAAGCATCCCATTGACTTGTGAAATGGGCTCCAACAGTAAGAAATAGATTGAGGTTGCTACCAATAAATTAGGAGCATGAAAATCGGTAGCATGCCCAAAATGTACCATAATGGGATTGAGCAATGTGTGTAGAAGACTTGTTTGTGTTGGCGGGATAACAATGATTTCAAACCATAATTCAATGAAATCAATTCTTGGTTGCTCAAGAATACAATTGTCTTTGATTGGCTGAGGAGTTTTCAACATAAGTATACATTCATCATTTTCCTTATTTCCAACCACTTCCAAGGTTCTTGATTCATAAAAAAACTCAAGGCGATCTTGCTCATCAGTCTTCTCAAGATTCACTTCTTCCATCAATTCTTCTTGCTGCAAGTTCTTTTGTAATGTTTCATCCTCTATTACAAGTCTGAAATCTTCTTGTGTATTTGGTGGAGGCTCCTCAATTTCATTCTTAAATTTTTTGTTTGAAATATCTTCATATGAAGTATATAGGAGGCTGAAATTTTCTTGTTGTAATTTGGAATTTTCATCTTCGTCTTCAGGAACCTGACTTGACTTAAAAATTTCATCCACTCTTTGATTAGAATCTTCTTCAAAATTGGGCATTTCATTATCTTTCTTCCATATGGGAGAGGATGGGTGGGAAACAACATCAACAAAAACATATGAATGCACCTTTGGGATGAAATTTTCTGCAAATGGATCTTCTAACACATCCCAACTAGTAATGGAGTCAGGCATTAATGAAACATACCATTCAAGAGCATCCTCTCGCAGAGTTTGTAAGAATAATCTACATGTAAAATTGTCTCCAGTGAGGTTGAAATAATAACATGTACCTTTAAAATTAATCAAGTGTTGCTATGCATCTTCTAAAGCATCCCCAATAAATGTAGAAAAATTTTCAATAGGAATATTGGGCATTCGAAAGTCTACTTCTAGTAGATTTAAAGGGGTATTATGAAATCACCTCCTTCTTTGAGTATTTCTCCCTTTTGTTGAGTCTTACAAAGCCATTGATGGGATTGATGAAGAATATAAAGAAGCATTATGAAATGAATGAAACCAATCATTTTGAATTTTTTCAATGGAGTTTCCAGGGAGTTCATTCTCCCAAATCTTTGGTGCTTCTCGTTTTTTTTTGAAATCACAAAAAAGGTGAGACATTCTTAAAATAAACAACAATTTTCTTAAATCTTCTTCGCGAAAATTTGAGCCATGGAGACTTATGGTTCCTCAAACATATTGATAATAAATCGTTCCCCAGTATGGTCGCCAAAAATGTTGACACTTGAATTGGTCAGGACCGAAACGACAACTTCACGGGGACATTAGTCCCCCTTCATTTTAGAGAAGTGGTACTCCTGTTGGAATAAATGATATATATGTAATATCTTGGATTAGGAGAGTGCTAGGAAGCAAACCCTAAATATTTTTTGCTTGAGATTATGAAATAATATGGTTGTTCAATAACCTGAGTACAATCTTTATGTCCAACAAAAGAAAAGTTTGAAAGAGGGCTTCAACATCAGAATTAAATTGTGATCAACATCACACACAATATTCTTAACAATATATAAATACATTGATATTTTATTCATAGGAGAGAATTATTTGATCATCTCAAAGAGTTTTAACAGAGTACTGCAATCAAGGTCAAAAGAGAATTTAATAGGTCAACCCCAAATACTTTATATTCTGAAAACAGGGTTACAAAGCACAATCGAGATCAACCCCAAAGAAATTATTTGTGGAGTTTTATTTATGAAAGGTGTTCTTCATTAAAAAAGATTTGTCAATCATATAGGTGGATGAAAATACTCCATGATCATATAAGAAAATATCTTAGAAGAAAATAAGAAGAACACTCAACAACTCAGCCTTGTTCCCAACTCTGAGACTCAAGCATAAAACTATGAGAAGTGGTGTAGAAGAATATATAAAACAAAAAAAAAAATGGGGAAGATGGAGATTTATTTATTTTGATCATAAGATTGATTATGTATCAATGGATATACCTTATTCTTCCTCTGATCTTCTTCCCTTACCCTATGAAAATACTGATTATTTTTCCTCTTTGATGGAGACTATGTTATTTTTTTAAGGAGAGATTTTCTAACTACTTGGGTAGTTAGGGTTTTCTTCCTTTTCTGAAATTCCCGTACAAGTTTATTCTTGAAATATTCCATTTAATTAGTGCCTCATTGAAATTATATCATCAATATATACATATCTAAAATGAACCCCCTTCCGTTTTTAATAAAAGTTTTTATTTTTATTTTAAATAAACTTTTATTTGCACAATTTAATTAATTTCCCATTAAAATAGGACGAATGTAATTTAATTTTATGGAAGTTAAGACCAAATATTTAGCCTTTTAAACCACTTATAATTTTATTTTCATCATATCATATTTACAATGATATAAAATTTTCCCAAATCCGTCGCCCGGATCTCAAGATATGAGCTCGTGAAGTTGAGTTGTCATGCAAGCCCATTAAAAATGAAGCTGAATGATGTTTTAATTTCTGAGAAAAATATGTCAAATTTCAACATTTTAAATATGTACAAACATATTATATGTCAAAATAAATTTCCAACAGTATAAAGTTTGCGCGATTCCGACACCCAGAGCTCAAGTTATGGCCTCCACAAGATCAACGCTTAGCCACCGTCGATCAAAATTGATGGGCAAATATCAACTCTTGGATTGAGTTTCGTGCTTCCCTTCATAAAATTCGAATTTTTGGTTCAAAATTATATCCCACATGCATTGGGATATTATTTTATTCATAATATATAATACTAAGTGCTTGATACACTTAGCAAGAAACACGAGAAGAGAAGAAATTATCGAGCTTGGAGGATTCGGCCCTTGGAAAATTATCAAATAAAATAATAATTTTTGGAATCCTGTCATCATCCATCTCATGCCATATCATCAATGAGTCACGCCCACGTGTCATCATGGGAATGGTCCTCCTCATTTCCATGTGTCATTGCACAATTTTATGCCATATGTCACGATCCTCAGCTTACCATGTGTCATATTCCCATTAGCTGGTTTTCATGTCTTGGAATAGCTTTGAGAATTTGGCTAAGTATGGGATATGGGACAAGAGGGGATAAGGGAGAATCATGGGCAATGTAAATCGAGGGGATAGTTCGTAGGTTGTGGGGACAGACAAGAGATAATTGGAATATAAGACATTTCATGAACCCGCCAACCCACAATTATGGACGATCAAACATATGTTAAGTGTAGAACGACGGTCGGTCGGACTTGCATGTAGAAGGAATAAAAAGATTAATGGCTTGGAACTCACGACAAATCTGGTGGTCAAAATGTAGATCACATAAATTTGGGTGCAAAACGTATATCGTGGAACATGGGATATGAAATATTCAACACACGAACCCACAGCTACATAAACGACTAAGTATAGTAACTAGAAAGGGAGAGAAGAGAGGATAAAAGAAAGAGAGAAACAAGTGGAAAAATGGTTAAGTGTTAATATGGATAGAGGTGAAAGGTGAGATAAATAAGTGATGAGAATACTTAACCAAAATTCGAAAATGGAGAGGAGAACATGATACTTAGAAAAATTCTTAAAAATCTCTCCTTCGAACCTTCAGACCATATCTTGAATAACTTACGCATATGGAAACCGATTTCTAATCTGAAAGGTGCATGAAAAAGATGAGACCGAGGGCTGCAGAGTGAACTTATAAAAGTTCAAAAATGTATTCTTTTGATACCAAGGATTTTATGAACCCAAGCGCATTAAAATATAGATGACCAAATTTTGGTCAACATGGAGGACCACTTGAAGCACATAGATGAGGTGCTTGGCATACTTGAGCAACATTCATTTTACACCAAAATATCAAAATGTGAGTATGGTGTGACTGGAATTATGTATTTGGGACATAATATTAGTGCTCAAAGTGTTAGTTTTGATGAGAAGAAGATCAAGGCAATCCAAGATTGGCTTATGCCAAGGAATTTGTCACACTTGAGAGGGTTTATGGGATCATATGAAGCATCTATTTGTGTTGAGATTCTTTATAGAGTGAAGAAGTTTGGAAATTTATTGATTGCATTTGAAAAGAGTCCTTCAAGGTGTCTATTGAATACAATGAATGATATAGGGGAAGCATTGTTGCTTTTGATTGAATTTGTTAAAACAAAGAAGGGTGTGCAAGACCAAGGGAAGTTTGTGGTCAAAACAGTTCATAACAGCCTCAAGTTCCTCCTCCATTAGAAGGATTTGAACGATGGGAAACATAAATAGGTAAGTAAACTTCAAGCTTATGACTTTGGTATTGAGTATGTGAAAGGAAGAAACAAGGTGGTGGTTGATTCATTCTCTAGGAAGTTTTATTTCTACTCTATTTCTAACATGTTTACTGATTGGAGGGTTGTTCTAATAGAGGGGCATGCTATGGATAACTTGCAGTTGTTTGAGGAAAAAAAATCTCGGGAATGGAGGAAAATAATGTCCCTTTCTGAGTGATCACTCCAAGAGATGAATTAGTATCCTATTTAATTCCCATAGGCTATAGTCAGTGAAAAAGGGAATTGATTATTTTAATTATTCAATGTCACTTGGGTGAAAAGTAAAATTAAATTTGATATTGAGTAATTATATTAAAGGGGTGTTATAAAGTGACTTTGAGAGAAATATTAAAAGGATATTTTATAAAGTTACTGATCCAGGTGGATATCAGTGGCCACCCACCTTTTTCGACCGGCTCAAAACAATTTTCTGGCAAATTTGGCCATTTACTATTTTTAGCAGTTTTTAACTTCCGGGGGCCATTTTGAGGGCCCAAATGAAGGTTTTTCGAGGAGATTCATTTTGGCGCCTCAATTATGGCTTCAGCTATCATTGTGAACCTCAATCTCAAAAAACCTTCATTTGGGCCCTCAAAATGGCCCCAGAAGTTAAAAACTGCTAAAAATAGTAAATTGCCAAATTTGCCAGAAAACTGTTTTGAGCGAGTCGAAAAAGGTGGGTGGCCACCGATATCCACCTGGATCAATCCGGATTATTTTCATCATGAAATGAGATCAAAGATATAATAAAGAAATGCACAGAGATATCGTAGATATTCAATAATATAACATAAATATATTAGAGATGAAACCATAAACACAGATATACAGTAATACACGATTTCTATTAATGAAATAAATGTACAGAGACTGTAAAATACAGAGTGAAAGACTTGATAGAATGGTGGTAGCTTATCTCTGAGAAGAGATGTGACGGCTACTCGCATTCACAAGAAGATGATTACAATGAGGCTCTGAAGGCCTTTTTACAATAAACAGGAATGCCAAAATTCCTAGACATCCAAAAACCTAACCCTAGGAGATGAAGCGCCAAAAGTCATGTGGGCCCCGTTTGGGTAAGTTAGTGCATCAACTTCCTGGGGTCGTAACTTTTGCTTATGATCTACGTTTTAGGCGTATGATAGCTCGTTGGAAAGGTATTGTTGAGGAAATTCATTTTGGGGCCTCAATTATGCCTTCATCTATCATTGAGAACCTTGATCTTGAAAAACCTTCATTTGGGCCCTCAAAATGGTCCCGTAAGTTAAAAACTGCTAAAAATAGTAAATTGCCAAATTTGCCAGAAAACTGTTTTGAGCTAGTCGAAAAAGGTGGGTGACCACCGATATCCACTTGGATCAATTACTTTATAATTAAATATTAAAGATAAAATGAAAAAAGGGTATAAAAGTACAATGAGAGCTCATTCTCTCATTATGCATGATTATTTTCTCATATTGATTTGGAGAGCTCTTGTGGATTCTTAGCATTTTGGGATTGAAACCCTTGAATAGGTTGGTTTCAATGGTGAAACTATCCACCCTAGCTGATCAAGGAGGAGAGATTACTCAAATATCTTAGTGGTTTAATTGAGAAGAGGATAGATTCAACATTTTTGCTAAGTTTGTGGACATTTGTAGGGTTTGTGGTAATTGTGGAGGTCAAAACCTCATCTTCAATTTATGGCAATCTAAGAAGAGACCGCATTACTTTACTATCAACAAATTTTTGGTTTTGTGTGGATCATACCTTCTATTTCCAGATTGTGGGTTCATGGAGGAGGGAGCACACCTCTTATATGCATATTGAGGGATCACGAGGAGGTCGAACCATTACATATCATAATCATGTGGATGTAGGAAAGGCTGCTACAACTTTGGTAGCTCATGGTATAAAGGAGAAGATCAATTTGATTGATGGTATATGATTGAAGGGAGGGCACACCAATATATAACTCATGTGGATCTACAAAAGGGTGCCAATAACAACATGTCATGGGTTTCATAAGGGGGATAGTCCAACATGGATAGAGTTGTTACAACTCTCTTTTATTTTTCTCATAAACTCATACCTTTCTCTACAAAATCATGGTGTTCCAAGGGTTTATTACAGTGCTGGTATTTCTACCCAGGAGGGGTTTCTACAGGTTGTGACAATTATTGTTGATTTGTGGAGCATGGCAGGGTTTTCCCAACACATCTATATATGTCCATAATTACCTAGTACATGGGATACCTCAATATCTTAGTGACGTACAAATTTGGATACATTCAGGTCAAAGATAGTGAACATATTATATTTATCTTGCTGGGTTATTTTCTATATATTTGATTGTATTTGTAGATCAATAGTAGTTTTACAGCTGAGAATAAAATAGTTATGATTTTTCAAATCACATGAAAACCCTTCTTTTGATATTACATATAATAAAACCACTATTGTTTCCATTTCCTTGTGAGTTGTGTGAACTATTTTACAATACATCTGAACTAAACATCTAGTAAAACACATCAACAAAACAAACAAAACATATCAACGATGATAAAAATCAAACAAGAGTCCAAGAGAGGATACTAAAAGCAAGGTTGTGAGATGTTTAACAAAGGTCCTAAACCAAATAAACTCAAAAAAACACAACAACATCTAGAAATGGGATATTATAGTGGTATCAAAGCATGTTGTCAAATTGTTTGACACAATTCTTGAGCTAAATAAACACCAAATATATCAACGATGACCATCAAAACCTATCAACAACAAGAGGGGATCTTATAATGGTACCAAAGCTGGTATTCCTACCAGTCTATGAGTGCATGTTTTAATGTTCCCGTGATCCAGATACTTGTACCTGAGAAGCACCAACCACTACTTCTATATAAATATGCTGAGGCCAACTTAAGATCAAAAATATCTTTCCTTGGATGGTATGAGTTATATCAGAAATTTTGTATAGAATATTATCCAGAGGTGATCTCTCACAACAACCTTGACATAAATGAAGTTGATGATAAGGTTTTCGTCAACATAAAAAATGTCATTTGCATTTTTTTGTAGTTGAGACACCTATGATGACTTGTTCAAAATCCATTGAGTGGATTATAGACCATATCTATTTGAAGAAGAGAATGATAATGAATAATGCAAGACAATGTGTGGGTTCCTTTCTAGCAGTGAATTTGGAAAGATATTATAAAATCACAAAACCCTAAGTTCACCTAGTTATTATTTTTGTGGATGAATTCTAAAAAAAAACGTGATTATGGGAAAATTGCCAAAACCTGAAGTTGACCTAGTTATTATTTTTGTGGATGAATTCTATAAAAAACATGATTATGGGAAAATTATAGCAAGTTGGTGGAGAGAAGACATTGGATTCTTCCACAAATAAAATAATAGTTACTCCATAACTAATCTATGATAACCATATGTGTATGTCATGTCTTTGATAGCCAAACTATATGGGGATAATCATTGTGTGCATTTAAGGAATGATTGGGTACCATTAACCTACATGATAGTTACTATTGGAAGTTTATTTAATTGGGATACCATTTTTTATGACTTCCTATCTGTTGGATATAGTTTATGCCACTAATATATTTGGAGGTTTCAACCTCAATTGGTAGGTCTCATAATCACTAGTACATGTCTATTGCTAGATTTTTTGGGAATACAAGTATAAGGAACAATATTCAACCATTTGTGACTTTTTATTAGCTCTATTACACAATATTATCTTTCGCAAAAAATGTCCAAGGCTAACTAAAGTTGTTATGAAGTTGATTAGTTATATTGGCAACTGGTATTTTGAAGAACAATTCACTTATTTAAGAATCTATAGTGCAACTGCAACACCACATATGTTACCAAAATATGTTCTTGGCATAATGGTCTTAGGAGAAGTGGCATATCAGACATTTCTACAAGGTTTTAATGCTTCATTATTGAAGGAAGTTAAGAAAAATATTTTAATTCCATATAATTTTAGTTTGTATCATTATTACTTAAAGGATAAAAAACTTGCTCGATAAGAGGCTAGTGTTGTTCTTGAATACATATTACCTCTTGGTCAGTTTAGAAGACATGATACCAAAGGCATTGTATCCAAGAACAATGATCTACTATCCTTAGCGTATCCATATTCTCATGAATTTTGGGAGGATGAACTTCCCTATGGAAATGAAAAGAAGTGGGATGAGGTCCAGTTGAAGTTACAACACCCTAGTTTGGAAACTTTTATCCCTATGTCTCCCAATGAAAAAATAGATGAAATAATAGGAGAATAGTTGAGTTAGAAAGGACCAATAAGGAAGCTGAATAAGATGGGATACTGGAGGAAGTCAGACTTAAAGAAGAGGTTGAAAGGAAAAAAATACAAGATGAACATACAAGGAAACCATGAGAGAAAGAATTGAAGAGGAAAACTAACGAAGAGATGAGAAAGAGGCAAGAGGAGGAAATTGCATAGTTGGATTTGGAGAAGAAGAGAAAATCCTATGATGCTGAGTATAGGAAAAAGGATATGCAATACGATCATGAGAAAGAACAACAAGAAGACAAAACAAAGAGAAGGATAGAAGAAAAAAGATTTCGACAAGAAGAAGAAGGAAGAGATGAAAAAACTCCTTGAGGAGGAACTTAGGAAGAAAACATAAAAGGAACAAAGGAAAATGGTGGAAGAATAAAAGAGAGAAGAAGAATAAATTCTATAGTTAGAAAATAAGGAAAAAGAATAGGAAGAAAAGGAGAGGCTAATAGAAGAGGAGGAAAAGAAAAAGAAAGCGGAGGATATAATCCAACAGGAAGTAGTTCGGGAAGGATTAGGTTATAGAGATATTATAGAGAGAAAGTAGTAGAAATGAGCATGCCCTAGCCCAATAACAACAACAAACTCAACAAGCCATGACACCATCCATTGAGGTAATGTATTTGACATGAGATGAAGAAGTTGTGCCTAAGACTAGTGACAAGGGAAAGGGACCAACTATGGAACACTTATATACTCCCAAAAGTCTTCATAATATATTTTCATGGGGATATCAACCTATTCCAGTTCCCCTAGAAGAGGTTGTGGAATTGGAGTCCATAACTTAGAATTATTCTAAGTAGGCCATAGTCAAAAGGATCTAGAAAAGGAAAAGGGTAGATGCAGATAATGTTATTCTTTACACTATTAAGGATGCTTTGTTATATATCAAAAAGGATAATCTTGGTGATTTGTTGTATAGAAAAAATCTCACGTGGATGGAGAGACAAGCTGATATTTAGGATTAGGTAGAATTCATTAAGGAGATTCAAAAGATCCATGGTTATGATGATTATGGAATTAGAATGCTAGGCAAAGATGTAATATCGGGAATTGAATAGCCAGTTAGGTACTGGAGGAAGTGGGCCAACGCATCCCAAAATTAGGCTTAGGAAGAGTGGCATGAATGCATTAAAATATGGGATCTCGTTGAGGACACCACATCAAAGAGCATACTACCTAATTTTTTCCTGGTAGGGGGTTTTCAACTAGTCGAGAAGGAAATGGTTAATTTCAAAGAGATCACCGATAAGTGAAAAGTTGATGTTAGAGGTATATCCTCATTAGAGTGTGATCATCTCTGAAAGTTTTTAACAAATGAAGTCAAAACAATGAATCAAGTGGATTCTATTGTGCCCAAATTAGAGAAATATATCAAAAGGTTTAGGTGAGAAAATGTTACATTGAGTCTTCCCATGGAGAAACAAACATTCCCTCACCAAAAATCTATTCGAGGAATTGTTTGAGTAGTGGGGAAGGTAGGATACTAAGCATGCATGAATTGAAATGCTCAATTCATCGAAGTTGTAGCGGCCTACATGGATTTATGAACTTTTTTCTTACTTTATTCTATTTTTGCATGTAATTTTCCTTATAAAAATGAAAATTGACCTCTAATAAAAGGTATTTAGGTCCGAGGTTATTAGGAAGGATTGTAGCTCAAAATGATTTCAAGCTCAATTCAAAAACTCTTTTTGGAGTCAAGGATCATTTTTCGCTAAAGATTTCCATGTATTAATTTTTATTTGTGGATTATTCTATTCTTGAATTGATGTCACAAGCATCTAGTAAGGATTTTAATTTTTCCAACTTAGCTTGTGTGATTGAATAAATTACTGGTTATTATTTCCAATGACTAGTTATATATGATTTATTAATTATTTTCTTATTTTCTATAATATGTTCTCTTCATCTCATTTATGACACACCGTGGCATTCTTTATGAGTGTGTTGCTTCTATAATTTTCATCCCCTTTTGCATTAAAGTAGTTTATGTTTCTTTAAGGTTATCTTGTAGTAATATTTCTGAGAAGAATTATTTCTTAGGTAATTTAAAGCTACATATCACACTCATTTACTGTTCTTGAATGTTATCTTTTAGTAACAAATTTATTTAAACTCATTCTATTAGATTTATTTCTTGCCTTAAATATATAAATGAAAAAAAAAACATAAAAAATAATGGAAAGATTCTTTCGAACTAATTCATTAAGCCGATTGAACAGTTGTTTGACCATTAACTTAGAGGATTATTCCATCCCAAACAGGGAATAGTTTAATTGGGCCTGTTGGTGTAAATATATATTTAGTATATTTCACTCATTTATATATCAATTCGGGGTTCGTAATCAAAAGAGTTGTTACACTATATGTGCCAAAAATAGGTAATCTATCTATGTTTGTTGTATCTAGATCAATCAAGAAACAATCAATAACAAAATACTCTGTTTTTGGAATATCTGAACAATATTCTTCACTCGACTTCAAACTAGAAGATAAAGCTCATAGTAAAAATCTCAAGAAAACACTCAGTTGAAAAAGGTTCTTGCTCAGATAACAAGTCTATTCATTATAGGCTCGTGAAGTAAAAATATGAACTGAGACCCTGCTTCCTGTAGCAATTGAATTCACATAACAATTGACAATTCACTTTATTTACTCTTGGAAAGAAACCAATCATAACCTAATCAATCCCAATCAAAACTTCCTTCCTCAATACAAGAGACATTCAATATGATTGAAAGAATTAATTGATGATGCATGAAGGGTGAGAGATGAAATCTAATTGTTCTTGTACCTACTGAGGACAACACAATTACTAAGACTTTCAAATTCAGAAAAACAACAATTGCTTATCTAACAATCCCAAACATTTACCTAGCTTTTGTTGGCTAAATATCACCTTGTAGAAACAAAAATAGAATCATCTACTATCATTCACACGGATCCAAAATCATCTACTAATATAATAGAATCATCTACTAATATAATAGAATCATCTACTAATAGAATCATTCACAATGATCCAAAATCAAAAGGTATCTATTTAGAGGTCTACGTTGTACTTAGGAAAGTTCATGCACTCAGAATCATTTGCAATACACAATTATTTTATTTGCACACTCACACAATTAACTTATGTCCACACATAAACATATACATAGAGGCTTACCTTGGTTGGGGCGGTGGGCCCTTGCCGAACCAATAAGGTAGCTCTAAAGAAATTATAGAATATAAACTCTACTCACATCCATGAATTGCAAAAACTATCATTTGTATTCTTTCAATTAAACGAGTGAATCAATAATTCAACATTCAATTTCCTAGCATAACAATGTATACTATTCCTCTCTTATCTATCATCTACACAATGCCTCTTTTAAAGAAGGCCAGTCATTACAATCAAAGTCCGAAGATAATCATCAAGTGTTTAGAAAATATTACAATTGGTGAACATAGAGTATCTCAAGGAATGGACTTCATCCTCATGAAACGAAGTGCATGAGTGATGAAGTTTATCGTGGTCTTCAAACAAACCAATGATGCTTCCATCCAACCAATTTATTGGAGCCATCGACATTGTACTCATTCAAAACATTTTTAGTACCAGACTAAAACAATACTAGATCTTGGTACCAGATCAGTGCAGAGTTGGTACCAGATCAACGCAGAGTTGGTACCAGATCAAGCAGAGTATCAGAACATAATAGTTGAATGTTGCAGTACCAGACTAGTAGAAGTACTAGACGAATCTCAAAGATGAGTACCAAATGAGATAATGCCTTGTCATGAAGCTGCTTAAAGTAATAAAAGTAATTAGAAGCATAAATAACAATCATTTAGTCCCAATTAATTAAGAAATCAAACAAATCATGCTTTTAACGTGGGTTACCTCATTATGCATATGAATAAGGTCACAAGGTAGGTTTGTGGAAGAAATAGACAATATATGCATATGTCAGAGGTAAAATTGACCAAGATAGAAGATAGGATAAGGTAATAGCGGTGTCAAAACGGAGGCCCAACGGGGCCTGTTCCTTGGTTTTAATTCCCATTGTTGAGAATTGGGAATCCATCCCCATCAATAGATTTGGTACTAAAAGGAGGGCCTGAGTATAGTAATCCATACAAACAGCCGACATTTAAAAACATATATTCCTAATCTTTAAGGTCATACTTATGAAAATCCTATACCTTAGGACTTGAAAAATACTATAACTAAGACTGATTTGATCCTATACACAGTTTCAAACCAGGAAATAAAGTATTTTAGACGTATTACTTGAGCGTATGCAAGGAAAACCACTACTTTTCTTGTAACTCCTTTGCTTCCTCGTTGTAGAAATACTACTAGAACCATAACCACAACCCACGATCATACCTTGGTTCACACAGTACAATATTTAGTGGAATTATCCTTACAAGAAATACCACAACCTTTTGACTTAATTCCTCCAACTCTTGTCAATCTTGCTACAACCCCACTTGAAAGTGAATATTCTGATATGTATATAGGTTCATGTGTTGATTTAGATAACTCAGAAAGTTCAAATTTGAATTCAATAATTCAGAAATGGATAACAATCAGAATGATAATAAGCCTTCGTTGTGTTGAGATGTTGTGGATTTACCCAGATAGTTACATAATTTACCCAAGCATCCAAAACGTTTACATCCTAAATATGAGCTTGAAGTGGTTGGGCTTCTTGAGGACTATGTTATGAAATTTATTCTAACCATCATATTGTTGATTGTACAACATGAAGTCATGGTATGCTGAATTTTCCCTTACACCTTTGAAAATACAACATCTACATGGTATTTCAATTTTCCAGTTGGATCAAAAGTTAAAGTAATTAGTGAATTGAAGGATGTTTTGACTAGAGTAGCTTCTAATCCCAAGGTTCACCCATTTATAGAAATTGTTGTGGTTGATATCCCTGAAGCATATGGTCTTTTTCTCAGTAGAGATTGGTCATAGAAATTAAAATGTTATTTTGCATCAAATTGGTCACACCTCTTGCTTCCATGGAATGAACAACCAAACAGTATTAAAATTGATAGAGAAATATACATGAAGCATATTGATACTAATCTTGAGGCTACCAATGAACCTTCACCTTCATAATTTCCAATTCTTGGAAATTATGCTTTAAAATCTTATTTTGGTAATTTTGTTGCTGAAGTTTCTTTCGTACTTGAAACATAACCATCTGAATTGACTTTAAAAGAAGATAATTGTCATGATATAGGAAGTATTACCATTTTTTAAATGATGTAAATTCTAATTCTTCTGATAATTTAAACAAAAATAAAATATATTTTAAGTACACCCTTGATATATGAACTTTATTTTTTGATGGTTCTAGAACCCAAGAGGGAGATAGAGATGGTTGTTTGTTGATTGATCCATGGGGTAAACGTAGTTTCCTTTCTTTTGATTAGAGTTTGATTTTACCAGTAATACTACAGAGTATGAGGCGCTTGTCTAGGGTCTTAAAAAAGCGATTGATTTAAAAATCAAGGAAATCAAATTGTTTGGAGATTCTGAGATCATAGTTAGACATATTTAAAATATAATACATTTCAACTTGCCACATCTACATATTTCATGAGGAAGTTCATAGTTTGATTGGCAATTTTAATGCTTTTAATAATTCTATCACCCCACGTTCCAAAAACCCGTTGTTGATTCATTAGCTAATGCAACTTCTAGACTTGCTGCATCATAAGATTTTGAAGCAAGTAGGTTCACCATTGAGTTGATTTATAGAACCTCTATCCTAGATAATATTAAAAATTGGAAAGTATTTGAGGGTGATGAACATATCTTAGAATTTCTCACCAATGGGGAGTATTTTAAGCATATAACTATTGATGATGAAGAGTTCAAGGAAACTTTGGAAGGTGACAAGGAGAAACTAATTGTAGTTGAGATACACACTATGCTTGAAGGTATTGTTAATATGGAAAAGTTTTTTCACCTACCAAAAATAAATTAAAGGATCACCAAATGTTAAAACCAATAGTTCTAGTCTAGGTCATGAAGTCATTAATCTAGGAATTGCAAGAAATCCAAAAATGTTAATCTTGTGTTAGGTTGTTCTGAATAGAAAAATAGATCCTATGTTAAACTATTCAAAGCATACAAATATGTATTCACATTGTCATATGATGATGTTAGGACTTATGACACATGGATCATTTGGAATACTATCCCAATAAAAAAATATGTCAAGCCATTCCAACAAAATCTTTGTAGAATACACCATTTTCTTGAACCCAAATCCATAAAGAGTTAAATAAACTCTTAGATGGAAAAATTGTTTTTCATGTTTGAAATTATGCTTGGGTTTCCAATCTTATACTAGTTAGAAAGAAAACTATATAAATTCATATTTGGGTTGATTTCTGAAACTTGAATAAAGCTTTAAAGAAAGACAATTATCTAGTTCCGCCCATGGAGCAACTACTACATATTATATCGAGATTTGAAGTGTTTTCACTTCTTGATGGTTTATAATATAGATTTATTAGAGAATTAAATGAAAGAATAAATATAACAAAGAAAAATCACACAAATATATCATAGAGAATACAATATTACAACTAAACTCAAATTCAATTTATGAATGAAAACTAGAAAAGACTATAAAATGTAGAGTTACATAGCTAGCTAGAATGGTGGTAGCTTATCTTTGAGAAGATATGTGTTGGCTACACTCATTTGTAATATGTTGACTACAATTAGGACAAGGATACTTCTTATGAAAATCGCTAAGAATCATCAACCCTAAACATCAAAACCCTAACCCTGGGAGATGAAGCAACAACAAGGTTACAAGTCCTTAGGTGGTTAGTTGATATGTCAACTTCTTAGGGGCACAAATTTTACATACAATCTCTGTTTGGGGATCATGATAGCCCATTAGATATATCTATCCAAGAAATACATCTAGTAGTAATTCCATGCTTTCCTTGGCGAACATGGCTAAAAAAACACTGCTTAGGGTCTCAAAACAACCCCAGAAGTTTAGGACTAAAAAAACCATGGAAAACTACCAAGTGGGAGAACTGTTGTGAGTAAGTGGAAGAGGTGGGTGGCCACCAATATGCACCTGGATTAGTTTCTTTGGATACAATCAAATCATATTATCGGAGGAAGATGGGATTAAAACCACATTTGTACAAAGTGGGGTACTTTTTCCTACTAAAGAATTCCTTTTGGATTAATTCATGCTAAAGCCATTTTTCATAGAGAAATAGTTGTTACTTTACAAGGTATCATCAATTGTAGTGTTGTTGTTTATTTATATGATGTGACAATTTATTCAAAAGATAGATCTAATAATTTTTCACATCTTACACAGATTTTGGAAAGGTGTAGGAAATATGGTATTTCTCTAAATCCCAGAAAGAGCATCTTTGTTGTTATTGAAAGGAAGTTACTCGATCATATCATATCTAAAGAAGGAGTAGTGATTTATATTGAGCATGTGGAAGTTATATCCCAAATGAAAGGACAAGGATTATGTAACTTGGTTGTAGAATCACAAAATATTGTAATAAAGGGAGAAAGGGATGGGAAAATGAATTTTCTATTATAATAACGAAGCCCTCTACATTCCAACTACTACAGATTTGTGGTATAATGATAAGATATTTTTTCTACATCATGGGTTTAGCCCAGGCTACATGAATTCAAAAAAGAAAAGGGATTTGAAATTGAAATATTCTTAGTACAAGTTTATCAATTCTATCCTTTTCTAGAAGAATTATGATGGAGTTTTATTAAGATGTCTAGAAAAGGAAGATGCTAAAAAATTCTTGGAGGATCTCCATGATGGGCCTGCTGGAGGTCATTTTGCAGATGAGACTACAACTCATAAGGTATTAAGAGTTGAATATTATTGGCCTTATCTCTTTCAAGATGTGCATGCTTATGTAAGAAAATGTAAATTTTGTTAGTTAAGTACGGGAAGAGAGAAGAAAGCATCAATACCACTGCAATATGTTACAATCAGTAGACCATTTGACCAGTGGGACATATACATTATAGGAGTAATAAATCCCCATTCATCAAATCAACACAAATATATTTTAACTGTGATGGATTATTTTACCTAATGGTCTATTTTAGGCAAGAAATACCAAAATAGCTTGAAAATATAAAGAGAAGAAGATCCACACCTTGAGAAATAGATATAAGAATGAAATAGAAGCCTCTTTGGGGGTGCAATCTCATTTTACAATGGAACACATGTACAATAATGAGATGAGGTGATTATGTAGGAGACAAAGGGTACACTTACAATTAAATGGTCTAGTTGACAACACTTTACATATCAAGGGTGAAAACTTTTAGGATATTTGAGATTTGAAATTTTGTATCATCTAATCTATCATTCCTTTATTCTAGAAAGATTCATATCTTTCACCAAAGATAGTTGTTTTTCCCAATCAGTCACCATTTATTCATATTTTAACAACACTACTATTATTTTGGGGTAGAATAAAGAGGCCTATTTCTGATTATGAACACTAGGAAATTGATCGATCTTGAGAAGCAAAGACTGAGATAACTAATTCTCACCATTTTTGTGCCCATAGAAACCAAAGTTGATGGGTATAGGGAATGATTTTTGTTCTTTTCATTTTCATCCTCTTTTATATTCCCTTTTTATCCATTATTATCACATGGAATTCATAACATGATGATGTCACTTTTATATATAATGAGGTAATTGAGGTGATGAATTACTTATTGAGGATACTAATGAGATGTGTTATATAAATCTTGATGGCAGGACAACTAATCAGTTTTGGAGAAGGAAACCATGATACGCTTTATGATTACTTTATTTCATCTTGCATGGCTTCCACCTTCCATATCATTTTCAACACGAACTCATCCTACAACAACTTCAACCAATATCAGTCCATCCACGCCATTCCACGCTTTCATGGAGGGAAAAATTGAGGTAAAGTAGCATAAGTTTATGACTTTATTAAAAGTTTAGGAGAATGTCATGAAAAACCACTGAGCATTATTCACTCATATTTTTAAACCATTATTTCCATTTCTTTACCACTCTCCATTTTTCAAAAGACATCAAAGCTTTTAGTTTGGGGGAGGGTATTTTTCGTTTCTTTACCCATCAGGGCCATGTCATTATATTCTTTCTCACCCATTACTATCCTTATTTATTCCCAAAACCTCCCTTATTCCTTGTTGTTATACACCAAGTTGAGGTTTCAACAATAATTGAAGAAACCACTTTAATTTGTTTTTTAGTTACATGAGGAAATGCTAATTCTCTAGTTTGGGGGAGGAGTTGTTATGCATGATGGATGTTTTCTCATTTATTCCTCATTTAAGGCACACAATTTCACTTTCATACAATGCATAAAAGTTTGTTGTTACTTATATCATATTTTTCTACAACTTCATATACATATGATTGAAAGTCAATGTGAAAATTGTTACAGCTTCACCAACATTGTTAGAATTGAATAACTATTGTTTTTGGGGAAGAAGTTTATTTTTATTTTTATCATGAGTTGGAGTAAACATCTTGGTTATTGAATCACAACTTGGTTAATATAGAGGCATTGGGTTGCATGAGGACATGCAACAAGTTCAATTTGGGGGAGATGTTGGGCAACTAAACTATCATTATTTCTACCATTTCTTGACACATATTTCATCCATTTCTACCACTCTTTATCACGACATTTATCATAATTTATCATATAACTCCATTTTATAATTATTTATACTCTTGTGGGTAAATAATATTTGTTCTCCTTTATTTTTAATAAATTGAATATTATTATGCATGATTTTGCTGATAATGGTTTATTAATGAATTTTTTATAAAATCACTCATGTCTTTAGCCTCCAAGATCTCTTCTAGATTGCAAAATTGATTTTAAGTTTTTAATCAAATATTCCAACTTAGAAATCTGTTGGAATAAGAAGTGATAGTTTTGCATTGGATGTTTTGGGAAACTGAAGAAGAATCTTGAAAATCCGAGACATGGGTATTGTGCAGAACGAACCAATTCATCTTTCCAATGAGCATTTACTTATTTCCAAAATTCAATCTGTATTGAGAAAAATGAAATGTTCTTTGAAGAAGATTTTCTCAGATTTGTTGCTGTGGTCGTTTTCTAAATTCTTCCAATTGCAATGCCAGATTCGACTTGTTTCAGCTGATTGATGATGGAGAGATCTTTCAGATTTGATATTGTTTATTCAAATTATGTAATCAATCCAAAATTGTAATAGGAAATCATTTTGTAATATATTTAGTTATAATTTCCCTTTCCCCTCTCTATATTTAAATGAAAATAGATTAGAGGGAGAAGGGAGAGAATTATGGAATTGATGGAAAATTATTGAATTTGAGGCAAAGATAAGAACTTCATTCTGGTGTAATTATTCTCTCATATATTTTAATGAAGGAATATGTCGATTGAGTTTTGCATATATTATTTGTAATTTGATTTGATTTATTTTCAAAGAAAAACTGACTCTTTGGCAAGTGGGCCCACTTCCCTGGACGAGGTGATGCCTTGGACATCGAAACTAGTTTAGTTGTGTGCTTGTTTTTTTGAATTTCAATTTATGTTTCTTAAAGAAAATTTCCTTTTCTTCAAGTAATTTGTTGGCTACTGTATTTTCTAGATTTGATATTTCCTGCAATTTCTAGATTTCATTTAATTTATTTTTCTCGATTAACATTTGAATTATGTTGGGTGCAATAAGTTAAATTTCCAATTCAGCAAGGCGTTGTTTACTTTAGTGTTGATTCAAGTTGTGTGATTAACATAAGTCTTCTTTCATGTCACTTGATTTCTTCTTCTTAAATTTAGTATTGATATTTAAGTCTTGCATTTTATTTCTTGTTGAATAAGCTTGATATTGTAGAATATAATCATGTAGGACTAGTGTTAGTCGTGGGTAGTTTATTGCATATATTTTACAGACTGCGTTGAAAGAAAAAGACGTTACTCGATTGATAATTAATGTACAGGTGATTAGTTGTTTCTTTATTAAGCAATTAATTGTCCCCAACACAAGGATTGCCATGGGGCTTTGTCCAAGGCTTAACATGCACCTCCCTTCAAACACATGTTTTCCTCAACACTTGACTAATTACGCGTGTTTTTGCATGAATCACTCATCTTCCCATGTCGACTTTCCAATGGTAGGTTATTCCATTTTATTACTGTTATAACAACATTTTCCACCATTCAAGCATTGACAAGCTCATTGGCCTAGTTCCTATCCTACTTGCAAACATTGCTTCCCCATAACTTCTTGAGACCTTCTAAAAACACATTTTTGGAACTTGTACACACTCTGGAAATTATGCAGCATGCGTACACGCATTCCACCCAAAAGAAATATGCATACAAACTAATAAATACATATATATATATATATATATATATATATATATATATATATATATATATATATATATGTTGAGTTACGGGTTTGGTTAGTTACCTAACTCTGTTTACCCATACTCAACCGTCTTTAAAAATCTATAACTGATTAAAGATGGCATGCATAGAGAATTTGGTCCAATGAAAAAGGTAGTGATTCTTTCGATATCAAAGAAAAATCCCAGTTGGATGCACACGCCTTGTCTGTAATCCCACATACATCCTTGTTGCTACTGATTATTGACCTAGAAACCCTTGTTTCCAGTCCCGTTTCTGATCACCATCCAATCTGACCAAGAGTCTCCCTTATATTATCTTTGGGTCTATGGTGAATCTGGAGTCAAAACCAACCTTTATAGTAGGATCTTGTGTGGAGGGATCCAAGATCTGTTTCGACAGGGAGGCACCACATAAGACATGTATACTTTGAAACTACCAAAACTACTGAATATTATAGAGATTCATTCCTTCAAAAAAGCATTGTATTTGTAATGTTCAATTTGCAATTCTTTCATATTAGATTTGTATAACACTAACTGCTTTGATCATTCCATTATTTTTCATTGGACCAATGAGTAGTTATTAGTATAACTACCTCTTTGCGTAAGATTATGTGTTTGATGTTCTTGAAAGTTGTAGAGGAAATATTAGAAAAGAGTGAGAAGATTCCAACAATCAGGAATGACAACAACTGCGGGTATTTGGTGAGTTAATCCTTCTTCCCCTCTAGATAGTTAGTTATTTCTTTTAAATTTAGTTATATTATCTTTGTTGAGTTCTCTCTATGGAATTTGCTTTCTGTACAGTCTTAGATTTGATGTAGTAAGCCCACTATTGTAGGGGATTTTTCCTCGAAAGTAGAACTAGAGACCATACTAGGGAGTTAATCTCCTTTTTGAGTTAGTATAGGGTGTTGGAATTAATTTTCTTTGGTTTTCTTGATTGCTTCACGACTTTTTTGTTTAGTTCAATCTTTTATAAACCTATGCCTTTATTTTCAGTCCTTGAGTCCAACATGTTATTGCTTTTTCTTGAAATTATGGGTATTATACATGGTGTTCTTCAATGATAGATGTGTACATATGTGGGTTATAAGAGGGAAGGGTATGTACATATGCTCCTTTCCTTGGTGAGAGTTGTGTACAATTTTTATAAAGAGGTGTTTTTGCATTTTTGCTTGGTCAAGGTCTTGTCTTGGTTTTTGAGGGTCCTCTTGGGATTTTGTGGTTTCTGTCTATGTCCTCAGCAATATCAGAAGTTAGTATTGGTTTATAAAATTAAAATAAAAACAAGGGTATTTGATGCTTCTCTGGTTTTGAGTCATTATTGGATTTGCTTTTTGGTTTCCATTTTTTTTTGGCTTTCTTTTGATCTCTCTACTGCATTTTGTGTTTTGGGCTTTAGAACTAATTTTTCCTTTGAAAACATACGCATACATACATGCCTCTTAAGATGAAAAAACACATGCATGTAAAGCATGTATATACGCTTATTTTAGTAAGTGAAAACTGTGTACATACACGCCTTTTAAGAGGCAAAAACACATACAAGTGTGTAAGTGTACAAGCACGTATACACACATAATATAAGGAAATGAAACATACAAGAGATCATATACATTGCCTACAATGATGAAAGGCGTTTAAAATATCTTGTATATGTGACCTACAATGGAAAAAGTCATGTGTGTCTCAAGAAAAGTGACTTTTTTGCTTGTTTTGCAGCGTTTTTTAAGCCATGTTTTGGATTTTTTGGGGTGTTTGGTCTCGAATATTTTCTGGCCCATAGGAGGTTGGTAAAGCCCTAAAATTGAAAGGAATTTTTTTTTTATCCTTCTTTGGCTCCATTTTATCCCTTGGATTGCATCACTATAAGACTAGTCTTATTCTTAGGATCTCGGTTTCCTGGTCGCTCTTGTGTCATTTTCGAAACTTGAGTCTGTATTTGAGTTCGATACTTTTATTTTGTGCTTTCCTTGGATTTTTCATCCATTAGAAACAAAAAATTCTTTCTTTTAGAATCTTTTATTTAGTTTTTATTTTGTAAAAAGAAGAAGAAAACGAAAAAAACCTAGTTTTCTATTAGTTAGGTCTCTTTCTTTCTTTGCACTATTTTGCTTCATATTTGAAAAAGAAAAAGATATTAGCATGTGATTTTGTTTTCTTCTCATATTGAAAATCATTTCAAAGGAAAAATAACAAAGAACATCATTTTTTTTGCTTCTTTTGCTTTCTCAAAAGGTTGCATTGTGCATTTTTCATCAGAAAGGGAAAAGATCGCATTTCAAGGTTTGAAGGATTGTTCATGCATTTTTCTTTCTCGAAAATCTTTTTCATTATAGATTTAGTTAAAGTTTTATTTTCCAGTGTTCGTATAAGTTTCATTTTTGCAAGATTCTCAAACAACACTAGTTTCACTTCACTTCCATATCCTTTGAGTAAAAAAAAGCTGCTAAAATGAATGCTAAAATTAAAATTCACTAGAATTTGTTTCTAGGGTTCATTAAAAAGTTTAGGGTTGGGGCCTTGAATTATGATTGGAGAGATAGCTCCCCAAGGATAGTAAACAAATATAGGAGTATGATATAGGGAGAGTCAAATCCAATTTTTGTATAAGTATAGTCGGGAGCCTCCTTTAACACATGAGTTAAACACAAGGTTGAGCGAGGAAGAGTCAAGGAGACAACCCCTCTGAGGCTTGACCAAGTGTCGTGGAGAGATAATATATGGGGGTTTCACTGGTATGCATACCTCCTTGAGAGGCAGTTATTTCATAGCTTTAGGCTTTGTTACCCAACCCATACGTTTGATCTTGATTGTCGATTGTACCCCCTGGACGCTAACTGCAAGTTGGCATCCATAGTTTCTCTTCCTAGGTATCTCAGAGGTGAATGTAGAGGGTTTCCTATGGTACCTAAGGAAGATGTTGTGTCTTTCTATTTAATACACTTGGAAGGTGCCTCGTGAAGAGAGGGTACTTGGACCAGGTAGGGATGGTTAATGGAGGTTGGTGTAACTGCTTCTTACTCCTTCATTCATCGGTCTAGGGACTTGGTTAACTCATGCCAGTTTCTAGAAGGTCCCTTTACATTTTTTCATTTCTTTGGAATCTATAACTTATCCACTCGAGCTAAAGTTTTGGAGAATTTGTTTGTTTGCAATGTTTCACTTAGGAATTTTTAGTGGAGTGTTGCTTTGTATAGTTGGCCTTAGGTTGTGTCTATATCACCACTTTTGGATCATTGATTCAATATGGTTGACCAATAACTCCACTATTCGAAAAGGACCCCTAGTATTTCTCTTGAAAGCGTGGATCTGCCTCCTAGAAGGCTTAGGTTTTTATACCACTGGATTTCCAGAGTCAACGTGTGAGACTTTTTCGAACGTGAACAATCCCATAAGGGATGAACCTGTGCATAAGAAATTTATGGCCAAAGTTCTTGAGGATACCAACCAAGGGACCCATGCCTAAAGGGAATCTTGTGCTTTTCCTTTCTTTGGAAACATTGGTACCCCATTAATGGCCAATTTGAACATTAGTAGGTTGAATGTAGAACTACCTGTTTAGTTGTGGACCACTTCAAATGTTTTGAATTCTCTTGATGCTTCTTAGACAAGAAACTTATGTCATGGGCATCGAATGTATTTTGATCCTTTACCTTATATGTTAGCGAAGTCTACTCCTCCTCCTTCTCCCTCTTGTGTTTAAATTCTATATACTAGTAACCATAAGGCTAAAATGTATAGGAAGAGGAAGAGTAAAAATAAGAAGTCATTAACCTTTGTTAGTCATGTTGAAGACATGCCATCAGTTGATCCTCGTCATGCTGGGGGGAAATTCCAGTCACTACAAGTCACACTGACAATAATTCACCAAACTTTGCAAGTCATGTTTGATATCTACAACTAACTATTGCAAGTCATGCTGGGGGAAAGAGCCCAATCCTTGCAAGTCATACTGGAGTTCAGTCACAAGCTTGTACAAGTCATGTTTGGAGTGCAAGTCTAGTCACTGCGAGTCATACTGGTATCAGGTCTCCAACCTCTGTGATTCATGTTGGTGATATGTCAAAAACCTTTATGATTCATGTTGAAGATAAGAAATCATCCACTACAAGTCATGTTGGGGGCACGAGTCCAATCACTGCAAGTTATACTGGAAATAGTTCACCAACCTCTGCGAGTCATGTTGGAGACGACTTGCCAACCATTGCAAGTCATGTTGGGAGTGGGAAACCAATCTATGCTAGTCATGTTGGGAGCAACCCAATGACTTTTGCAATTCATGCTAAGTGATCAAATCTAGTCACTGCTAGTCATACTGGAAAAACGTCACTAACCTCTGCAAGTCATGTTGGGAGCATGTCACCGACCACTGCAATCATGCTAGGGGCCTTGATACTATTAAGAATCCTAGATGAATAGGACATAAGATCAAGTTCCCTTGAAATATTTGTAAGGGAGATTGCCTTATTCATTTTTTCCCTGGTATTCTAGAGGTACTAAGACTGTGGTCCTTGTTCGACGACCCTTCTAGTTTTGAGTCATCTTTGGTTTCCCAACAATTTTTTCAGCCATTGGTTGATGAAGTGGTCATTTCGATGCAATATTCAGTTTATCACACTCTTCTTTTGGAGGATGATGCATCTCTTGACCATGTTTTCTAGTAGCCTTTTCAACCAACAATTGAGAAAGTGATCACCATGATGCAATCTTCGACCAATCCCACTCTTCTCTTGGAGAGTGACAAGTATGCCAAAGTAGTCGTGTCGATGCAATCTTCATCCGATCCCACTCTTATTTTGAGGAGTGATGTGTCTATCGAATATGTCTTTAGCATTTCCAGTTTAGTACCTTCTAAATAAGGGGGAATTCCACTCTCTTCGAGTATGCTCCTTCCAAGTCTTAGGATGGTTTCCTTTGATTGGAATGATCTTATTGAGCCTTACCTTCCTTCTTCTGCACCTTTCTAGATAATGGATAAAGTTAATTCAATAAGAATTTTCTGATGTATTGTATATGAAGGAGCCTCAAAAAGTATTTTATCCTCCTCACCTTGGCAAGCTTTGAGTTCTCCCAAACTTGTGTAAGCTACCATTGAGTTTCTAGCTTTCGACATAAGACCTAGTGAATATTTGGGGATTCTTCCTTAGTTTACTATTACATTAGGTGGTAAGAATATCCTAGTCGATATTTTAGTGGTGCCATTCCCTTTGGACTTTAATATGCTTCTTTAGCATCATTATGTGTATGCTATGAATGTTGTGGTGAATACGCTCTTTCGTGTGATGCATTTTCCTTACAATGGAAGCATTGTCACTATTGATAAGCTTTCATTTGATAATAATCATCCTAGTTCAAATTTAGCCCAGGTTTCTCCTTTGTATGTTCCTAGTGTTTGAGTAGACGCTTGCCCACAAAAAGTGAATTATGTGGCATCTTATCCTCGGTATTCATTTGCTTCTGAGAAGGATCCTTTACAGTCATGTTGGCATTTTCGTGACAAGGTCTCAACAATTGATCAAGTGTTTTATCAAATGGGGGCATGCGAACCTTTTATTTTCCCTTTTGGCCCAAGAAATCTGGTGTTTCCTCTTGAGAATGATCTTACTGTTTGTGAGACCTCGAGCCCTGGTATGTGTGCATTGTCGAGTTCTGATTTCTTAGATGTTGAATTGCCTTTGAATGACGCTATCCTTGAAATTGTGATTATGGATTTTTGACCTCTTCCTAAACTAGAATTTTTACAGGTTGGTTATCAAAGAAACCCTTGGCCCAAGCCTAACAATGGGATCTACCTAGAGAAGTACTATGCATAAGCTGCAAGGCTGTGCTGTGCTTTGTACACATTGTAATTTTAGGGCTTGTTGTTTTAAAGTTTTGTATTCCAAAAAACTTGTTATTAATAGAGGTTTCTATATTGGATTTATTAACTTTCGAGTGAATGTTGTTGGTCTTATATACAGGACTTTGGAGACAATTTACTTTGGTACCTTTTTTTTCATGTCGATCTGTTCTGACAAGTAATGATCTTGAAAATGGCATACATGTTAGATTTTTCCTTCCATGCATTTTTGTATGATCCATTTCCTGGTTCATTTGGACTTAGGATCGACCCCACATAGTTGTGACACATAACCTCTTTTTTTGTTCAGAAGAGTTGTAATTCACATGGTAGAGCCTATTGTTCATAGGTTCCCTAGTTAAAACCTTGTTCACAGTTTGGTGCCCATGTTGAAGTACTTTCATAAGCTTGAGAGACATGTTTAGTCCCGCCATGAATTTGCATTGAAGCCTCATATCGTCTTCTCAATTTGTTTTTGGCCAATACCTACGAGGATCCCTCATTTATGTGTTGAGTTGTAATACTACATTGCATTTTGCTACTTGCGCTTTTGAGCCTGATGTCGGCTTCAATTCCCTGTTGTTTAGCCTTTCGCTTATGTATTCTCATAAATTTCTAGCCTTTCAATCTTTTCCTTTTCACTTGACACCTGTATCCTTGGAGGAAAATTTCCCATAAGTGTCCATATCCTACAAACATTTCCTTATTTTGGGCATAGGTATGCTCCTTGATCTTGGAACTAGTTTGCTTGCTCGTGACACTCATTTCCTCCATGTATTTTTATCATTATCTTACTCTTTTTTAGTACTTTTAATATGAAAAAGACAAAAAAGTTAAAAAAAGAGTGAGGGAATGAGTCTTCTTTACCATTATAGCCAATATTCGAGTCACCTATAAAAAAGCACTAAATCGTGAGTCCAATCTCAACAATTTAGGTTAGTACAACTTTAGGAAATTGAACTAGTTACACAAAGTTTTTACTCCTCTGATTGGTTATTCTTCTAATCACTATGGAGAGTCTATCGTTTCCTCCTACATCATAGACTTATGTCACATTCATTTTTAGTTCATGCTTCCTAAGTCACATATTGTGTCATGTTCTTGTTCAGAGGAAGTTTTAGCATGTGTTGGCCATTCTACATAATTATTTGATTTGCAAGTAGGCCTTCCACTATGTCAAGTAAATATTATAATGGTACAGACCCCCCTCTTCCTCCCAGGGCTGCGAGACCTTCTAGTCTAGGATCGTTTAATACTCTGAGATGAATTAGCTCTTTGGGACCCTGCTGGCCCCAAATAAATTTACACATGCCCATTTTTCTCCTAGGCACAGGTCTTGTGAGACCTATGGGCTCCTACTAAACCCCTGTTCTTCTTCACATGACCTCAGGCCAATACTCTTCACAAATCCATCCTTCAAAGCTTTTTCAAGTAGCTCGATCCCTTTTTCTCGATCTCTGAATCGACGAATTTATCTGGGACTCGATCGATGGTCCACGTCTCCCCTACGACCAACGACTGTGTTCTGCTTCGGAGTTTGGCCTTCGAGAGTTCCTCCACACTGCTCTCCTCTTTCTTTCAGAGTACCCTTTCCTCCAACATACGTGTATCTCCACCACGTGTCTTTCTGGATTGATATAGCGGGAAAACCCCCCTATGGACTACATTAGGGTTCAACATGTAGGAAGATATAACCGTCTAAAAGTCTCCTACTTTTTATAACTACCCTAAATATACCCCACATTCATGCATGAAATACAAAGTGAAAATATCCAGTAACTTTACCTTTAACTCTGTGTCTGGTGTCGATCCTTTTGCGTTCAATTGCTCTGATGACTACAAGTCTCCTCCCAAGGTTGACCTGCATTCACAAACACATAAACATGGAACTGCAAACATGCATCTCATATATAAATAATGGGTTAGATGTTAGTATAAAACATAAATCAAACATAGATATTTGAGACATCATATTTTGGGACAGAGAAAGTATTCATTTTATTGATATCACAAAGTTTACTTACAATGAGATCGACGACTGCTCTGCGAACATGGTTCAAGATCCTCTTCACCAAGCTCCAACTGTGCTTCCACGTATCTTTATCCTCTCACACTTATGCTAGAGAAATGACATAGGCTTACGATGGAGGAAAAAGGAAATAATGGGAAATTTTGATGCAAATTTCACAAGGTGGCTGCAAATTCTTGGGGAAAGGAGGGGATGTGAAACAGGCAGATTTTCACTGTTCTTATGCTTGGATGTATACGTACGCAAGATGTAGTGGTGCAGGGTGTGTACATATTCAAAAATAGGGTTTTTAAGAAGAGATGATCAATGATGTATTGAAAAAAATAGCAAGTAAGAGGGCCTTGTTATCGCACAGTTTGTAGTTAGGATAAAGATAGATGTGAAGAGCAAACTAGCGTAACTGGAACCAATCCCACCCAATGTCACCTTGATAGGATGGTTCTTTTTGTTTAGGGAGGTAAAGCCCAGTGGAGACGTCTCCCGTGACCTGAGGTTTTGAGAAGGAAAAGGATTGTAAGACAAAGGTAAAATTTCCCCCTCACAAGTCACCACCTGAGCAAATAGTCCAGCTAACAACCAATAAAGAGAAAATATAACCAAAGAGATGCACCTGCCCAAGACAAAGCAACAAGAAACATATATATGCAAGCTTGATCACTTGGTTAGTACTTCATATAATAAATGACTAGTTGATATACATATAAGCAATTGAATAATAAATATTGACAAAGTCAATGTTTATAAAATAACAATGATATACAATGTCACTTCTTTAATGAATTCTACAAAAACGTGGAATTCAATGTAATAATCAACACTTCATTTTAGTAATGCCTCTAAATAAGCATCCAATTGCTCATAGAGAAAATGATTGCTGCACAAAGATTTTAATAGCTAGAGATGATGCAACATTCGGTTAGTAAGGTTAGTTCTAGGCTAGGGTTAGAATAGTTAGGGTTTCATTCAAAGTGTTTGAGAGTGGTTTTGATCATAGTACTCATAGGCTAGGTATTTAGATCAGTGTGTTCCTAGGGTAAATGGAGTCAAAAGGAGGACACAAAATCTGAAGGATCAAGAAAGATAATAAGGTTAAGGACTGGAGAGTCAAGCCTTGAGGTGGTGCTATGGCAAGGCCTCAAGGTCAAAAACCCTGGGGAGAGAGGCTCACTTTGGTGTAGGGGAACTAGGCCTCAATTCTCTCTCCTCCTTCCTTAGGTCAATGGAAAAAAATGGCTAGCTCAGAAAGTGGCATAAGACTAAGACAAGAGGTTTTGCAGGAAACATGTTGCTATGGCAAGGCTTTACCAGCAAACCCTAGAAAAATTGACTCATCAAAGTGTAGGGGAACTAGGCCTTGATGCATCTTTTTCTTCTTAGCTCATAAAAGTAAAATGGCTAGCAAAGAAGAGGAGGATAAGAGTATATCTAAGGCTAGGATTTTTATCTCTTCAAATGATGGCTAAAACTCTTGACGAGGACATGAGACAAGGATCTACAATGTGTGCTTGTCACCTAGGGTTTATTCAACAAATCATAACAATATATGTAAGAAATAACAATACAACCATTCAATTAACAAGTTTTACATAAATTCACTTACTTTCACCAAGAAATAGCATAGAAAATCCTAGTTGTAACACCTTCCATAAAGAGAAATGCCAATAAATTCCAAGAAAATCCAAAAATGCCTTCCTTCAACAAGTGCGCATCACAATTTCAGCCAAGAACACTAAGTGTAGTGAAAATTTCACTCCTCACTAATGAGTGAGTGAGATATGATGAAAAAATGAGAGTAAAAACCCTCAATTTATACAGTACCATGACCTAATTTCACTTTTAGGTCATAAAAAGGCTTACCAGGCCAAAATACTAAAAATCATACTATTTTACATTAAATGTTCAAAATTAAACCCTAATCAAGCTAAAGAGAGATGTCAATCACATCTCATCATCAATATTATTAAACATGTGCATAAAAACCCTAATACCTCAGTCAAAATCTCAAAGACATTACACAAGCCTGCAATACAAGTTTGGAGAAAATGATAGAAAATCCTATTGGGCTAGTGTCCACTGGAAGAGGAAAGTTTCCGGAAGAGACCTCATCTGAGCCATGTAAGTGGGTGATGTGGGCAAGGGATGTCTAGGCAAGTGGGTGCAAAGAGAGCAGAGGATGCAAATATTTACCTATGGGTGCCTTTGTAGGAGGCGAGCTGCACCTGTCTTGGATGCAAATTTTTCCAAGTCCATGCCTTTTATTTTTTTATTTCTTTTTTCTTCAAGAGGCTAATCAGGGGAAACTGCCCTGGTGGTGACCAGTGGTGGCAACGTTACCCACAAGTACTTTCACAAAAATGAGAAGGTTGGCTCATGATGAGACCCCCTTTCCCTTGGCCATGCAACCAAAGGTCACTACCCTGGCATGGTAACCAGCTGGTGGTAATGTCATACTGCTAGGTTCCAATGGAACTAATAGGTTGGCTCATGATGAGACCCCCTATCCTCTGACTAAGTCTTGTTTTATTATTTCTTACGGGTCAGTCTTGTTTCTTGATGAGAAGCCTTTTATTGCTTTCTCGAGGATCCCTGGGTGAAGCATCTGGAGGTTTTATTCTTAGGATTTTATCTTTTGCCAAATTTCTTTTACCTTCTGGGACTTTAGCCCCTTCTTCCCATGAGATAAGGTGCAATCCTGAAAATAGGTTAACTAAGTTCCCGGACAAGTGTAATGGGCAGATGAGTGGGAAGCAAGATGAAAAAGTGGAGCTATGATGGGAGTGAATGATGGATTTTCAGAAATCCTCCCAGTGGAAAACCAAAACCTACATGCACAGGCTTACTAGGGCATCTTGTTAATCTCCCCAGACATGGTCAAGTGGGAAAGTATAAGATCCAAGCATTTGTTAGAAATAAAATGAATCAAATGCACATATTCAAGGGTTTTAATGATCAAAGTGACACATACCATGATGCCTGGACTCATTACCTCATGGAGAAAGAACCATCTCTGACACAAGACCAAGCCGATGGTGATGGATGTTGCTACTGCTGAAAAGATAGAGGCATTGAAAGGAAGAAAAGGTGGGCCCTCCGGGGCCATTCTAAGGTCGATCCGACTCTTGGTACTCCATGTCTTAGACCTGTGGGCCTCAAGACATGATCTCCTAGCTATCTCTAAAAGTGAGGGATAACATCTGGCTCCAACTCGGGGACATGTGCTCACCGTAGAGTGCATGAGAACCTCAACATATCTGGCATAACCAGCATACGTGCTTGATCTCAATAGAAAACATTAGTAACCGATTGGGGTGGTAATGCGACCCCAACATATATACGTATATAAAACAAAACTGAAATAATGCAATCATAAGTGTGAAAGTGAAAACAACCTAACATGCAATGAAAATGGTATAATACGTGGATGCAAAATGCCTACCTACTTACCTGCACTTACCTGTCATGTTGTTGGTGGATAGTTACGCTTCATGTGTAAAGCATTCACTGGAATCTTCAAGGCCTCTCCCTCCATAGTGCCTAGGTTGAAAGAGTTTGTACCTGCATGACTTATGATTTTATAAGGACCTGTCCATGAACTATCAAATTTCTTGTGCATACCACGTTTCTCCTTTCTTTTATCCCATAGCAATACGAGATATCCTTCAACGAAGCTTCTTTCCTTAGCTTTGTGGTCAAAAGTGTTTTTTTATATTCTCCTAGTTTCTTTCCATGTTTCCAAGGGCGTTTCTTCTATTTTCATCTAACGCTATCAGTTGTTCAATTCTCCCTTAGATTGCCTCCCCATATATAACATACTGTTGAGAGAAACGAAGGATGGGAATTTGGAGGTTTACAGGAAGTTTTTCTTCTAGCCCATATACTAACTCAAAAGGAGTCTTTCCTATCAAGGTCTTCTTTGTTATTCAGTCTGGCCAAACTGCATACTTAATTTTACTATCCCAAGATTTCTTATTTTCCCCAACAACTTTTTTGATAATATTCATAAGATTTTTATTGCTAGATTTTGCTAATCCGTTCCCTTGTGGGTAGTAGTTGGACGAATGGGATAGAACAATGCCATATTTGAAGTAAAATTCTATTAGAGCATGTGAACTAAAAGCTTTGGCATTATCTGTAGTGATTTTGGAAGGGATGTCGAACCTAGTTATGATCCGGTCTTCCAAAAAGTTCATGACTACTTTATCGATGGATTTCTTTGTGGGGATGGACTCAATCCATCTAGTAAAATAGTCCGTGGCTGTTAGGATCCAACGATATCCATTTCTCGAATTATATTTAAACTCCCCAAAAAAATCTAATCCCCACTGCTGAAAAGATGCTTCCACCATTACGGGTTTTAAAGGTTGTTCTGGGAGTTTTGGTTTACTGGTGAAGTACTGGTAGGGCTAGAAAGATCAGACGTGTCAGTGAGTGTCAGAGAAGAGTGTTGGCTAATAATACCCAGCCCTTAAGATCTTTTGGGTAGTAGTATGAGCTGTTAAATTCCCACCACAATATCCAAAGTGTATCTCCTTCAATAATTTCTCTGCTTCTTCCTGGTTAACACATCTAAGGAGAACCCCATCAGGATTTTTCCAACCAAGGCCTTCTTTGGTCAAGCAGTATCTCATAGATTTCAGTCTTAAAGCCCTTCTTTTGTAGTCCACTAGGTGATCGGGGCATGACAAGTTCTTAAGGTAATAGACGATATCAGAGTACCACTCATCATGCTTCAATTCACTGACCACTACATTTATTTGTTCACTCTCCCCCGTCTATATGGATTCTTGGTTCCTTTCGGTTAGCATCTGGGCCAAACATTGTCCCTTTATTATTTTGGTGGGTTTTATTTCTAAGTCGTATTATTGGATTTTGGAAACCCACTTTCCCCTAGTGCCCATGCAATCTTGTTGTGATAGAACATCTTTTACTATCGGGTATGGGACATAAGCCTTAATCTTATTGTAGCTGATGTAATTTCTAAAGTTCTTAAGGGACTTCACCAAGGCATACACATGTTTCTTAGTAATGAAGTAATTCAATTCTGAGTCTCTGAGAACCTTGCTCATAAAATCTATGGGGTGTTCATAATCATCAACATCCTTTTTCATTAAAATACTCGCTATGGTATCCTGGGAGGCAAACGAGAATATCATGAAATTTCATGAGTAATCAAGGCTGATAAATACAGGGGTTTGGGAGATAGCATCCTTTATATCCTCAAAATATTTGATAGCTTTATCATCCCATCTAAAGGCAACATCCTTTTTTAGAAAAACACTCATAGGTTTTATCCTCTCGGAAAAAGTTAGGAACAAATCTTCGAATGAAGTTGATTTTTCCGACAAAGGACTGTAAGGAATTTTTGTTGGTTGGAGGATATACATATTTTATTGATTGGACCCTCTCAGGATCTATGGAGACCCCTCCCTTTCAAGCTACATGACCCAATATATTTCCCTCATCGATCCCAAAAATAGACTTCTTGGGGTTTAAAGAGATACCATACTTCCTACAATGCTCGAAAACAATCCTGAGGTGCGAAAGGTGGTCTTTACCATCCTTTGATATAACCGTGAGATCATCCAGGTAAATCTCTATGATTTTTTGTATAATATCCCTAAAGGCAAAGTTCATTTCTCTCTGGAAGGTAGCACCGACATTCATAAGACCAACCAACATTCTTAAGTACATAAAGGTTCCCCATGGTGTAGTGAATGTTGTTTTAAGTTGGTATTCTCTTTTGAGCAAGACTTGGTTGTATCCAAAAAACCCATCCAACATGGACATCATCCCTATCCCTTTAACCCTTTGAAGCAAATGTTCCATGTTTAAGAGGGGGTAGTTGTCCTTCAAAGACAACTGATTAAGGTTGCAGAAATCACACAAGCGTATTTCACCAGTCTTTTTCCGGACCACCACCAAATTTGACATCCAAGAAGAATATCTGATAGGAGCTATGATACCAGTGTCAACCATGTTCTGGAGTTCCTTCTGTATTTGACCTGCTAGATTTGGGTTGATATGTCTTATATTTTTTCGGAAAGGTTTGGCTCCTTCTACTAGGGGTATGGCATGTTGGATGACATCCCCCCTATAGGCCTTTAATTCATCATATTTCCAAGCGAAAGTATCCTTGAATTCTCTAATGAGGGATAATATTTCCAACCTTTCCTTCTCAGTGGTCCCTTTCCCTATTTTAACCATCCTTGGGTCTATTTCGGTACCGATATTAAACTCTAGGGATTCATCAGCTTGTTTTCTAGCCCCTTTTCTTTTTAAAACATCATGTTTGTCAAAGAGTTTTTCCAAAGGGATGCAACCCTTGGGAAATATGTTTTTTTGAAGGTTTATAACCTCTAATTTCATGGAGTCATCCAGGAAGTTTATTTGCGAATCGGTGAATTCTTTGTTGTTCTCCATAAACCTGATGATCTGGTCATCATCTTCGAAAACTTGCCAATGCTCCAAGTTATCGGGGATAAAGGGTTTGAAGAGGACTTCCATTTTGCATAAGTCACAAAGAGGACCATCACAAGGTTGTAGGGTGGAAGCAGAGATTGCCAAGGCATCTACCACATAGTTTTCTTCCCGAGGAATGGATTCAATTAAAATTATCTTGAAGGACTTCGAAAGGGATTGTGCAAAGTATTGATACTTCTTCAGCTTTCCATTCTTTGTAGAAAATTTTAGCAAAACTTGTGATACTACGAGATATGAATCACCTTTCACCCTTAGGTACGTGACACCTTTTTTAATTGCTAGGTTGAGGCCTAGGATCAAAGCTTCGTATTCGACGATGTTTTTTGTGCACTGATATTCCAGCTTATAAGAATAGTAGAAGGCTTCATAGGAAGGGGCTCTCAAGACAATCCCAACACCCGACTTGAAACTTGAGTGGGATCCATCAAATTATAGGGTCCAAATCCCTTCAGTTTCTTCAATAGTGTTGATTCCTAGTTTTCCTCCTTGAACAAACCAATTATCAATGTTGTTTTTAATACACAGGAGTTGATCATTCAATTCGTCAAGGGTCTCAACTAAGGAACCTACAAGGGGTTCTCTATGGAGGGTGAAGAATCCTCCTTTGGGGTGAGGGATGATTGCTTTAGACTCTTGGTCTTGAAAACTTCCAGCTAAATGCTTTACGAGGTCCTTGTGGAGAATGATACCCCAATTTCTTAGGGCATCCACCACCATCACGTCTATACAAAAAGGAGCACTAGGGAAAGAATCAAAGGCAATTTCTAGATCCCTGATAATTCCTTTTGCAAAAACCCCTTTGTGATTTGGTTGTGAAAGGCTTAAACCCAATTGGTGCATGATTTCCTCAGCCATAATGCTGGTTGTAGCATTTGGGTGAAAAACAAAATTATGGAGGAGAGAGTTATTGACCTGGAGAGTGACATAAAAAGGTGTGACCTCACCATGCTTTGACCCAACGCCTTCTACTTGGTGGACAAAAATGGGAACTTCTTAAAGAAGGTCACGTTCATACGTTTGTGGCATAGGAGCTTCAATTTCTTTCTTCTTGTGTGGGAAAATATCCTGGAAAGGTTCTACTTCCGTGGGAGGTTCTTGAAAAGGAAAACCTTGTACATTGGTGTGGGAAGAAATCCATTTCCTCTTGGGAGGCATGAGGTTCACTTCAAGGATTTTCGGAAGTTTAGGTTCAGTTTCTGTGATATATTCATTACTAGATTCCCAAGGATTGTTACTACGCGAAAAGTTAACCTCATAGATGTAGTCTTCGAATTCTAGGTTCCTTTCAATCTGGTAAGTGAGATCTTATGATTCTTCTAGGGTTGAGGGTGATCGATCCTTGAAGGTAAAATACAATATTCCTTCCAATGAATTCAAGTAATGTTGGAGGATAGCTTCTTCTGAGTTTAGGTTAGGTCTAACCTTTTTGAGGAGAAGATTGAATCTATCATTGAAATCCCTAATTCCCTCACTGGAACCCTTACAAATATCAAGATACTGAGAGTATAAGGGCTGTGTGTGTTCATGATTGCACCATCTTATTTTAAAGGCCCTTTCCAGTTCCTCAGGAGTTTTTATGCCTTCTTTCGGGTAATAGTCAATCCACGTCTTGGCTCCTTCAATAAGGGAGCTCACGAAAAGCCTCATAAAGACATCAAGGTGTTCTTGACCTACTTGATGAAACTCAAAACTATCACAAAATTGGGTCTAATGTGAATTAATAGAATGCACCCCTTTCCCCGAGAAGAGTGGTAACCGGGATTCAACATCTTTGGGTAAGTCATGTAACCCACCTTGGATGTTACTTAGGTCAAAACAATCAAAGGTTCCTGGGTGAGACCATTTGTGGGAGTTTAAAGGATGAGTAGGATTCGTAGGGGTGACAATTACCATAGTAGAGGAGATTGAGTACTGATGCCTGCTACGGGTCATCATTAGTGGAGTCGCCAGATAATTTGCTTGAAATTATCAAAGGAAAAGGGAAAACACCCAAGTTGGAGTCACCAGGTAAGTTTGAAAGATAAATCTCTAGAGACAAGGCTTACAAAAAATTGTCATCTTTGAGAGAAGTTTGACTTGGTGTTCCTCGACAACGATGCCAAAATGTTATCGCACAATTTGTAGTTAGGATAAAGATAGATGTGAAGAGGAAAACTGGCATAACTGGAACCAATCCCACCTAATGTCACCTTGATAGGATGGTTCTTTTTGTTTAGGGAGGTAAGGCCCAGGGGAGACGTCCCTAGTGACCTGAGGTTTTGAGAAGGAAAAGGATTGTAAGACAAAGGTAAATTCCCCCCCTCACAAGTCACCACCTAAGTAGATAGTCCGACTAACAACCAATAAAGAGAAAATATAACCAAACAGATGCACCTGCCCAAGACAAAGCAACAAGAAACAAATATATGCAAGCTTGCTCACTTGGTCCGTACTTCATATAATAAATGACTACCTGATATACATATAAGCAATTGAATAATAAATATTGATGAAGTCAATGTTTATAAAATAACAATGATACACAATGTCACTTCTTCAATGAATGCTAAGAAAACGTGGCATTCAATGTAATAATCAACACTTCGTTTTAGTAATGCCTCTAAATAACCATCCAATTGCTCATAAAGAAAACGATAGCTGCACAAAGAGATTAATAGCTAGAGATGATGACAACATTTAGTTAATAAGGTTAGTTTTAGGCTAGGGTTAGAATAGTTAGGGTTTCATTCAAAGTGTTTGAGAGTGGTTTTGATCATAGTACCGACATGCTAGGTCTTTAGATCAATGCCTTCCTAGGGTAAATGGAGTCAAAGGGACGACGCAGAAGCTGAAGGATCAAGGAAGATAATAAGGCTAAGGACTGAAGAGTCAATCCTTAAGGTGTTTCTATGGCAAGGCCTCAAGGTAAAAAACCCTAGGGGAGAGAGGCTCACTTTGGTTTAGGGGAACTAGGCCTCAATGCTCTCTCCTCCTTCCTTAGGTCAATGGAAAAAAATGACTAGCTCAGAAAGTGGCATAAGAATAAGACAAGAGGTTTTGCAAGCAATGTGTTGCTATGGAAAGGCTTTACCAGCAAACCCTAGAAAAATTGGCTCATCAAAGTGTAGGGGAACTATGCCTTGATGCCTCTTCTTCTTAGCTCAGAAAAGTAAAACAGATAGCAAAGAAGAGGAGGATAAGAGTGTAGCTAAGGCTAGGCTTTTTATCTCTTCAAATAATGGCTGAAACTCTTGACGGGGACATGAGACAAGGACCTACAATGGGTGCTTGTCACCTAGGGTTTATTCAACAAATCATAACAATATATGTAAGAAATAACAATACAACCATTCAATTAACAAGTTTTTCATAAATTCACTTACTTTCACTAAGAAATAACATAGAAAACCCTAGTTGTAACAACTTCCATCAAGAGAAATGCCAAGAAATGCCAAGAAAATCCAAAAATGCCTTCCTTCAACAAGTGCGCCTCAGAATTTCAGCCAAGAACACTAAGTGTAGCACAAATTTCAGACCTCACTAATGAGTGAGTGAGAGATGATGAAAAAATGAGAGTAAAAACTCTCAATTTATACAGTACCATGACCTAATTTCACTTTTAGGTCATAAAAAGGCCGACAAGGCCAAAATACTAAAACTCATACTGTTTTACATTAAATGTTCAAAATTAAACCCTAATCAAGATAAATAGAGACGTCATGCCCCTCTTAGGGTGACGTTAGCCCCTTCTAGCGCAAATGCAGTGTTGATATTCAACAAGAAGATCCTAATGAAAATTATACACTTACACTAGGATGGAGCCTCAAACTATTTTTAGGTGGAAGTCTATTTTTAGATGATGAGAAAATTCTATTTATAGATGGTGAGCGAATTCTATTTATAGATGTATGTCAACTATTATTATCCCTTAATAATAGTTGGGCAATAAATATTAATTTATTTTCAATGAGCACTTGGAAATAGTTAACTAAAGTGGAAAATTAGTTAGCTATAGGAAATTCGAGTTCAAAGGTTGATTGATGGGACATGCAAGTTGAATTAGTTGTAACTAAACTTACACTAATGAGAGATCAGTGAATTGATTATTAATTAATTCACTATCAGTGATCTCACATGCAACTGAAGATTTATCACTGTTAACTACATGCACGTCAGATCCAGTGGAGACCCAATTGAGATAACAGGTGAAAGGGACAATTTGACTATCAATTGTGACATTAGTGAGTGCACTCATGTAACCACACACACATTGAATGTTCCCATGAGGAATGCGCATCCTAGGCAAGAGGGATTCATTCATTGCAGGGATTTCCATCAGCAGAGATTGCACAGAGGAGGCATGATGTCTGGAGGCAATAAATTGGCACATGCATTTTCCAATTTTTTAATGACAGTGTGAGACGATTGTATATTGTACTGAGAGCTCTTGGATTAGAGTTTTGTATGAGATTGTTTCATGATCCATGATATATACATAATATATGATAGTGGGGTTTTTAGCTTTATGCTTTCTCGGTAAAACATCCGTGTTATGTGTGATTGATCTCTCTTCTTGATATTGCAATTGACAATCGTGTTTTAAATTCCACAAGAATTTTAGTTGAAGCGATTCTGTATTTAACAGTAGCATATAATTGTTAGATCAGGAGAATCCAGACAATAAATAAATTGTATTAAAATTTCTACATGGTATCTGAGCGCAGAAGATTGCAGAAGCTGAGTTTGTGATTGGATAGAATTCGAATTTGCAGAAAGACTTTCTTGGTGCTAGATTTGATTCAAGATTGGAATGGATTTCAATGGATTGAGTTTAGAGTATGCACTTGAGGGAAGCTCAAACTACATTGCTTGGAACGACATGATGGAGGAAGTACTCAAATACAATGGCTTGAAGGAATTCATTGACAAGGATGTTCCTAAGCCAGATGTTGCAAATCTTGATGCATGGAAAAATAAAGTGGCAAAGGCGAGGAGGATATTGTTGGAGGGAGTACAAGACCACATTGTCTCAAACCTCCATGGGAAAGCCACACCATGTGCAATGTGGAAGGATTTGGCAAATCTATTCCAAAACAACAGCGACCATAGGAAATTGGCACTCAAAGATAAACTCAGGAAGATCAAAATGGAGAAGAGAGAATCCATTCCAAAATATCTCACGAAGTTTGTCCAATGTTGGGATGAGTTGGGGAGTGTGCGAATAATAGTCTCTGATTATTATTTGGTGACCTTGGCTGTCCTAGGACTTCCCAAGAATTGGCACAATTATCAAGACTCTGTCAATGGAAGGGAAAAAATGCCAGATTGGGAACGACTATGGTCGGATCTAGCGCATGAGGAATTCAAGAGGAACACCAGAGATGGATCTTCATCAAAACATGATGATGAAGAGGATTGTGCTTTGGATTCCAAGGCAAGGAAAGGGAAGGGGAATAAATTCCATTCAAAATCTAAGTCTAAAGGCAAGAAGCTAGATTTTTCCAAAGTGAAGTGTTTTCACTGTCACGAACATGGGCATCTCGCTACTAACTGTCCGCGGAAGAAGAAGAACAAGAAGGCCGTTGGAGATGCAGCTGGTGAGGCCCTTGCCTCTTAATTTGAACTTGAATTCTACTTGATCGCATGCATGGCGTCAAGTGCATTGGGATTGGTGTGGTATTTGGATAGTGGCGCTTCCTTCCACATGACGAGAGATAAGGATCTTTTCAGTGACTTGGAGGAGAAAGATCTCAAAATGCATATAGAGATGGACGACGATGGACGATACAGTGCTAATGGAATTGGTACCATTACCTTTTAGAGGGAGTCAGGTAAACCATTTCAATTGAAAGATGTTATGCATGTTCCAGGTCTGAAGAAAAACTTGGTCTCAGTTGCAATGTTGGAGGACAGAGGCTATGATGTTGTTTTCAGTGATGGAAAAGCTTTCATGTGACATAAAACAATGGGTCAAGTCAAGAATATAGGATTCGAGTTAAGAATATCTACAATCTAGAGGTAGATGGTTGTGCTGACATGATGGTCTAGGAAGAAAAAGTGGTGAGCGGGGATGAGGGCAAATTATAGCATAGGCAATTGGGTCATCTTCATCATGGAGCCTTGAAAATCGTGCAATAAATATCTACTGGACTTCCAATGGGAACACTTTCTCAGTCATATCAGTGCAAGGGTTGCACCATGGGGAAGTATGTAAAGTCCACCTTTCATGAAAAGGAGAACCGTGCTTCAGTTATCCTGGAGAGAGTTCACATAGACATGTGTGGACCATTCTTGGTTGCTTCAACAACAAAACATAAGTATTATGCTATTTTTTTTGATGACTTTTCTCGTAAATGTTGGATCTTCTTCATGCAGAAGAAGGATCAAACATTCTCAAAGTTCTGTGAGTTTAAAGCATTGGTGGAGAAAGAGTTGGGGAAGAAAGTGAAGGCTTTGAGGAGCGATAATGGTGGAGAATACAACTCTAACGAATTCAAAGACTTCTGCAGCAAATAAGGAATTTGAAGAGAACTCATAGCGCCTCATAACACACACCAAAATGGGGTCACAGAGAGGAAGAACAAAATTATTGTGGGTGCAACACAAGCGATGTTGCATGATGAGGGCCTACCAATGCATTTGTGGGCGGAAGCATGCAACACTACGGTTTATGTGCAAAACCATTTTCCTCATAGAGTACTTGGCATGAATACAACTGGAGAAGCTTTCACTGGTAAGAAACCAAATGTTTCTCACTTTAAGATTTTTGGCTCATATATTTATGTGCATGTGACCAAGAACGCCAGGAAGAAGCTGGAGTCGATTGTTGAAGTTGGGATATTTTTGGGGTACACAGAAACACCCCATAATTATTGTGTGTATTTTCCTAATAGTAAGATGAATGTTATGCGACGAGATATAAAATTTGATGAGGGGAAATCCATGTAGTTGTCGCTTGAGAGGGAGCTAGACTTACATGCAGAGGAGGAACTACTAGTTCCTAAAGATGAGTCTCAAGATGTGGATCAACCACATGAGGAGGTTCATGGAGTGTAGGAAGCCACTCATGCAATGCCATGCATGAGAAATGGTAGAAATCCCACCATGGAAGTTGATAGATATACACTAGACACTGCACAGAATGTAGGAGCCCCTACTTCACAGCACAGACATAGACATTCTCTTGATCAATTTACTGGATACATAGCTCTCATGAGAAAATGTATTGGGTAAGCTTTTAATCATTGTTCTTTACATTGATGATTTAATACTGACTAGTGATGAGAAGATGATACACTCATGCAAGGAGGACCTTGAAAAGGAGTTTGAGATGAAGGATATGGGCCTCTTTCATTATTTCCTTGGATTGGAAATATGGCAGCGAGATGGTGAAATTTTTGTGTCTCAAGGCAAGTATGTAAGGGAGATACTAGGTAAGTTTCACATGGAGGGCTGCAAACACATGGATACTCCTCTTCCAGGAAACTAGAGGAAAGACGATGCTACTTCTAGAGATGTAGTGGATGCTACTGTCTATCGAAAGTTAGTGGGCTCACTAATGTATCTAGTGAACATGAGACCAGACATTTTCTATGCAGTTAACCAACTGAGTCAAGCGATGCTTAAGCCTACCAAGATCTTTTGGAAGGTAGGTAAGCATGTCCTGAGATACCTGAGGGGCACATCTAAGTATGGATTATGGTACAGATAGACGGATGAGGTGAAGTTGCATGGCTTCATGGATGCAGATTGGGCAGGCATCCCAACAGATAGAAAGAGAACATTAGGGGGGATCTTTAGTATCAGATCTACAATTGTTTCTTGGTACACAAGGAAGCAGATATTTGTGGAACTCAGTTCAGCGGAAGCATAATACATGGCAGCGAGTCAAGCTACATGTGAGGCTATCTAGATGAGAAAGATCTTGGTTGGTTTGTTTGGTTCTCATTTAGATCCGACAATGATTTATTGTGATAATCAGAGTTGCATTAAACTCTCGATTAATCATGTGTTTCATGATAGATATAAGCATATAGATATCTGGTATCATCATATCAGATATTGTGTGTAGTGGAAGATCATGTTTCTTCAGCACATTCCCACAAAAGATCAATATGCAGACATTCTGACGAAGGCGCTCACCAGGAGAAAATTTGAATACCATAGAGACAGGATCAAGGTGAAGGATAATCCCTTTCTTGTTGAGAGGGAGTGTTGAGATTCAACAAGAAGATCCTAGTGAAAATTATGCACCTACACTAGGATGGAGCCTCAGGATATTTTTAGGTGGAAGTATATTTTTAGATGATGAGAAAATTCTATTTATAGATGATGTCTATTTATAGATGGTGAGCGAATTCTATTTATAGATGTATGTCGACTATTATTATCTCTTAATAATAGTTGGACAATAAATATTAATCTATTCTCAATGAGCACTTGGAAATAATTAACTTAAGTGGAAAATCAGTTAGCTATAAGAAATTTGAGTTCAAAGGTTGATTGGTGGGACATGCAAGTCGAATTAGTTGTAACTGAGTGATTCAAAGTTGTAACAAAGTTGGATGTGTAGTTATGTGAGTTGTAAAGTAGTTTAACTCAGTTAAGTGAGTTAAGCTCAGTTGTACTAGTTGTAACTGAACTTACACTAGTGAGAGATCAATGAATTAATTATTAATTAATTCACAATCAGTGATCTCACATGCAACTAAAGATTTACCACTATTAATTGCATGCATCTCAGATCTAGTGGAGACCCAGTTGAGATAACAGGTGAAAGGGACAGTTTGACTATCAGTTGTGACATTAGTGAGTGCACTCATGAAACCAAACACACATTGGATGTTCCCATGAGGAACGCATAACCTAGGCAAGAGGGATTCATTCATTGCAGTGATTTCCATCAACAGGGATTGCACAGAGGAGGCAGGCTGTCTGGAGGCAGTAAATTGGCACATGCATTTGCCAATTTTTGTATTACAGTGTGAGACGATTGTATATTGTACTGCTGATCCAAGTGGGCATTGGTGTCCACCCACCTATTCCACTTGGAACCCCACCATTGCTTCTTTCAGTTTTTAAGTTTCTGCACAGTTTACTATTTTTAGCAGTTTTTCGGGCCTTGAATTTCTGGAGCCGTTTTGAGGCCCTAAATGACATTTTTTGAGAAAATGGGGAGCAACATGGATCGTAGATCATGTTTCTCACCCAAAAGTTGTATTCCTCGGATAGACCTTTCTAACGAGGCATGGAACGCATCAAACAAAGATCGTATGCCAAAGTTACGTCCCTGGGAAGTTGATGTACCGATTTTCCCAAATGGGGCCCACAGTCTTGGCGTTTCATCTCCTAGGGTTAGGTATTTGTATGTTTAGGGTTTTCCATTGTTTCTCAATAATAATAGGCCTTGGAGCCTCATTGTAACACAGTTCAGAGGCCAGTAGCCGACACATCTCTTCTCAGAGATAAGCTACCAATGCTCTAGCTAGTTTATTTCCATTCTATCTGTAAGCATATTTCAGTCATTTGTTATTAATGAAATGAAATCTTATTTCCATTGCATCTCTGCATTTATGTGTATTTTTGTATTTCATTGTGTTCCTACATAAATCCGGATTAGTGGTATCAGATCGGTCTGCTCATTCTTGATTCTTCTTTGAATGTTCCCATCGAGGTCGGGATATAAGGAGTTGGGGCTCGATCTGGTTGAACCTTTGCAAGATCAGGCTCGCCAACCCCGACGACCGCCTATGGGGGAAGAAAAGAAATATAAGGGAGAATGAGATCCTATCAAAATGTTGCTTGAGGAGGCCCTTGAGAAACAAAGTAACGCTATGATGGAAAACTTTGCCCAGATCGTTCAATGGATTCCCACTGGTGGCGCATCGACATCCAACAACCACTCTGGAGGCGCCACTCCTTTTAAAGTACAAGTAAACTTTGACATTCCCATATTTGAGGGCCAAATAGATGTAGATGTCGTAGATAGATGGTTGAATCTGTTAGAAGGACATTTCTTGGTTCATTACTTTTCCGACCAAGAAAGGATTATTTTTGCACTCCTCAAAGCCGCCCCCCATGTCAAGGACAGGTGGGAAACCTACTGGGAGAAATAGGGCAAGGGGGGACCCTCTTTGTTCTCGAATGCACCCACCTGAAATTATTTCTGAGACGCCATCGAGGAACAGTATTATCTCGTGGGGAGCTATGAGGACAAATACATACAATGGACTACATTGTGGCAGCAAAGGGACCAAGATGTGCATGAGATGATGAATTTGTTTCATACCCTACGCACAAAGTTGGGTATCAAAGATTCAGAGAAACATTTGGTGTAAAGTACCGCATTTGTCTACATAGATACATTCAGGAGGAAATGGAGTTCCTCGATATCTCCTCGCTTGGTGTGGCATACCGGTATGCTGCCAAGATTGAGCAGAAATTCAAACAGAAGAAGTGAGACTTTGGGTTTGCGAATCAAAATCAAGGGAAAGGTACCTCCAAACCACAAAAAAAAGGACCAAGCTAAGGCAGGGTGGCCCAGGACAACCTACCAAAGATGCAAGCAAAGAACAACACCACGAAGCCAAAAAAGTACACGGGGAAGTGGTGTGAGTTCCATAAGAGCTCCACTCACAACACACGTGAGTGTTGGGCCAAGAAATCACTAGTAGCCATGTTGAAGGCTTCTGAATTAGATGCATGATCTGACTTTGAATCAAAACCTGACAAGGGGAATGACAGGGGGAAGCAGATTATCGATGCGAAGCCCAACGCCACCGTTGCCACCATGAATATCTAGAAGGAGGAACCAGAAGATCCAGAGGAGGTAGAGTGTCTCTTCCATTCTAAGATGTGGGTAGAGGGTTCCCCGTTGCAGTTCATTGTCGATAGCCGAAGCCAAAAGAACCTCATCTCGGTAGAGGTCATGAAGCGACTGGGCTTGCCGGCCACAACACACCCACAACCATACACCATTGGGTGGTTGCACCAAGGACGGGACCTTTGCGTCAGCCAACAATGTTGCCTTCTCTACAACATCAAGCCCTTCATGGATGAGGTATTATGCGACATTTCTCCTCTTGATGTTTCTGATGTATTATTAGGCCAACCATACTTGTGGAAGTGACATGTTGTGTATGAGTCTAGGCCTCGTGTCGTTATTATCACTTTGGGAAATAAGTTGTACAGGATACCAGAGATAGCACCACCTACCACCATCTCTTTGGTTACTACAAAACAATGCAATAAGCTCATTTCCAAAACTAGGAAATTTGTTTTCCTGATGATTCGCCCTCAGGGAAAGAGGAAGACTATGGCCATGACCTATAGATAGGGCCCTGCTGCACAACAACAACATATGGATAAGGTCGTTGAGGAGTACAATGACATCTTCACCTCCCTGCAAGAGTGCCTCTACACTACCAGGTCAAGCACCCCATCGATCTGACTACAGGTGCGTCGCTGCCCAATGGACCCATCTACCATCGCTCTGTTCTGAAGAATGGAAAAATCAAGAGGCATATTCAGGAGCTATTGTAGAAAGGTCACCTCCAACTAAGTTCATCACCCTGTGGGAGATCAATCGTGTTGGTGTAGAAGAAGGATGGGACTTGGAGACTCTACATTGACTATCGAGCACTGAACAAGATCACTGTCAGGAATAGGTACCTGATCCCACAGATTGATGACCTTCTGGACCAACTCAAGTGGGAGAAATATTTCAGCAATATTGACTTGAAGTCTGGGTATCACCAGGTACCAATCGAACCCTCTTATGTGTGGAAGACTTCCTTCAAATCCAAGGAGGGCGTTTTCGAATGGTTGGTCATGCCTTTCTGGTTGATGAATGCCCCTAAAACCTTCATGAGGCTAATGGAAAACATCCTGTAGCCATTCACCAACTCATTTGTAGTTGTGTACTTGGATGAAATTTTGATCTTCAACTAGACTTGGGAAGAGAACCTCCACCACATTTGACAGGTCCTCCAAACACTGCAGCAACACAAGTTGTGTGCCAATTTGGAGAAATGAACTTTTGGCATGATCCAGGTTCAGTATCTGGGATACATTATTGATGAGAGGGGGGTGCATGTGGATCCAACAAAGATCCAAGTCATTCAGGATTGGCTAGCCCCAACCACCCTAATAGAGTTCTGTATCTTTTTAGGACTTGCCAATTTCTACCGCAGGTTTGTGTTGGGATTCTCTCATATCACTTGGCCCTTGAGTCAAGTCACCAAGGGAGGAGAAAAAGAAAAATTATTTTGGTCTGAATCTCAACAGAAGGTGTTCAAGGAGTTGAAGTATCGCCTTTGCTTTGCACTAGTGATCACATTACTAGACTTGCAACAACCATTTGAGATCGAGACAGATGCCTCTAACTATGCTATTTAGGTAGTCCTTACTCAACATGGGCATCCAGTGGCATATCACAGTGAGACACTTTCCGACACAGTCTGGAAATATCCAACTTATGACAAAGAGATGTATTCCATTGTGCAGGCTTGCTGACAATGGAAACATTACATTTTGGGAAAGGAAACGGTCATCCACACAGACCACTGACCCCTACAGTTCATATAAACACAAGGGAAGTTGCAGAATCATCACCATCATAAGTGGTCCACATACCTGCAACAGTTTCATTTGAACATTAAGTACAAGAAAGGCAACACCAATAATGTTGCAGACTGCCTCAGTCGACCACCCATCGTGGAGCTAACCACTGTGCTCAACTCTTGTGGGCATGAGACTTATGATTGGTCACTTCTCTACACAAGTGATCCAGAATTTGGCCACACATACAATATTCTCTTGGAGGGCAAGCAAGTTCCCAATTTTCACCTACAGGATGCCTTTCTTTTTCACCAGGGACACCTTTGTGTTCCTTCAAGAGAGCGTGCCAAGATGATTTGGGAGGCACGCTACAGTCGGGTCGCTGGGCATTTTGGGGTTGAGAAAACCATGGCAGCACTGCAAAAGTATTTCTATTGGCCGAACCTTCGACAGGATGTCGGAAAGTACATCAAGTCTTGCACTGCTTGTGCCATTGCCAAACTGACCATCAAGAAGCAAGGCCTCTATACTCCGCTTCCTACCCCCATTCGAACTTGGGAATCCATCTCTATGGATTACATATTGGGCCTTCCTTCTACTAAGCATGGCAATGATTGTGTTTTTGTGGTCGTCGACCGATTCTTGAAGATGTCCATTATGATGGCCTGCAAGAAGAATATCACAGTAGAATCCACTGCTAAACTCTTCTTTGAACGAGTGTGGTTACACTTTGGGATCCCATAGTCTATCATCTTATATCGGGAAGCAAGTTCCTCATTACATTTTGGTCCAGCCTTTGGTCGATGTTGAACACCAAGCTCACCAAGTCCACATCTTTCCATCCGCAAACTGATGGCCAAACAAAGGTCTTCAATTGGATGATCATACACATTCTGCACATGCACAATTCAAAGCATCCACACACATGGGATGAGAGCCTCCCCTTTGTACAACACAACTACAACCGAGCTCTCCATAGCTCAACCAACCACATCCCCTTTCAGGTGGGCTTGGGATTCCAACCACTATTTCCCATTAACGTAGCCATGCCATTTGGGGCTACTCAGGAAGATTCAACTCATGTCCAGTTTGAGGCTAACAAGGAAAACAAATTCATTGAGTGCATTCAACACATCTGCCAATAGGTTCATGAAATCTTGGATAGAGACAATGCTAAGTACAAGCAACGACATGATCAACATTGGGTGCCACACAACTTCCAAGTGGGCGACAAAGTGTGGCTACATTTGCAAAAGGAGTGCCTCGTTGGACCCCACCGCAAGCTTCGCCCGCTTCGATATGGGCCGTACACCCTCACCAAGGCTATAGGGGACAATGCCTTTGAGATCATCATTCCACCATTCCTTGGTCTACACCCAGTGTTCAATGTGGACCACCTTCAACCCTACTTTCCATCTCTACTAGACACATCCAACATGGAAGAACAACTCATACCAACAAAGTTAAATCCAGACTGCATGGAACAAGCCACAACTGATCAGATCATGGATACACAGATCAAGCACACCTGACAACAAAGGATACTGCTATATCGAGTTGTCAAAGCAGGCCAACTCCTTCACCAAGGAAAGTGGCTCACTAGGGACCAAGTTCAGTAGAAGTTTCCTCATCTCGTAGAGGAACTCAACGCAATGGGGACCATTACTTCCTAAGAGGGGAGGAATGATCTAGGTAGACATTGGTGGCCACCCACCTATTCCACTGTGAGTGTGATTGCATGAGTGCACTTCACTCAAATCACAACTGGTAGCCAAACTGTCCCTTTCACCTGTTATCTCAACTGGGTCTCCATTGGATCTGACATGCATGTAGTTAACAGTGGTAAATATTCAGTTGCATGTGAGTTCACTGATTGTGAATTAATTAGTAATTAATTCACTAAACTCTCACTAGTGTAAGTTCAGTTACAACTAGTACAATTGAGCTTGACTCACTTAATTGAGTTAAACTACTTCACAACTCACATAACTATACTTATAACTCTGTTACAACTTCAAGTCACTTAGTTACAACTAATTCGACTTCCATGTCCCACCAGTCAACCTTTGAACTCGAATTTCCTATAGCTAACTGATTTGCCATTTCAGTTAACTATTTCAAGTAATTATGAGATAATAGATTAATATTTATTGTCCAATTTATTTAAGGGAAAAATAAATTAGACACACATTTCTTGTTGACTTTTCAATAGCCGACATTAGGCCAAAGACGCAGGAATGAAACAGTGATTAGCAAGACACGATGAAACCCCCTTCAATGTATTTTTCACAAGCCTGGAGAAGGTAATATCGATGGTTTTTTCACGTTTAGAGAGTCTGGAAAAAATGTAAAAGAAGACTCCACTGGGGTACCTTTTTTGAAGGTAGTCTAGTTAGTTTGAAAAAGGGGTAAACTAGCACCGAAAAGACTTCCATTCAAAACCATTTTAATGAGTGTAACAAAGACATGATCACTCGACAATATTTTCAATTTTAAGGAGTCTGAAAAGAGCTTAACTATGGACTCACAACCTTTTTCTAGATTTAGCCTCCTTAGCCCAAAAAAGTATAAAATATACTTAGGAGAACTCTCCCAGCGAGAAAAATCTCCCAAGGTGTGTTGGCAAATATTGAACAAGCAACGAATGCATGTTGATGGTTGTTGTCATTGATGGAAACAATGGATATGGCAGGATAAGAAGGATTAAACCCCTTGGGGATTCAGATGTAAAATATCAGGAGGAACAACATCGAAGAAAACGCGCGCAGCAAGAGTTTACAGAGAAGAAGGAAGACAAAGATCCAGTGACCGTTGGATCCCATTCAAATTTCCCGAAAGGCCGACAATTGTCAGATCTGCATGGAGTGCGAGTACAGTTGTGGTTGTGGAGATGACTCAGTAACCGTTAGATCCAAATGCAAGACCCGATCATCGTCGGATCAAGGATAACCTGCAAACCCTTTAAAGAACAAGCAGAAGTGGGAGTAATCGCGATGTGCAAAATCTCGATCTAATCTGAGCCGTCGAGCTAGAAGTGATCTGGACCGTTGAATCTCTGCATGGAGTATCGGGGATCGGGAATCAACACTTTGCAATGTCAAAATCTCTTGACAACGAGAAACCCGAAATCGCGATGTACGATTTCACAATTCAATCATAACCGTTGAATCCAAAATGCATCTGGACCATTGATTTTCTTCATCAGAGAATCGGGGATCGAGATTTTATAATGTCCAATCCACTTGACATCGAAAACTCCAAAATCGTGATATGCGATTTTGTGATTTGATCTCAGCTGTTAAAGAAAGCATGAGATATGGACCGTTGATTCTCGTCATCGGAGTTTCGGGGATCGGGATCTCATAATGCAAAGGACACAATGCAACGAAAACTCCGATTTCGCGATATGCTAAATCACGATTGAATCCAGACCGTCAGATCCAGAAATAATCAGGATCGTTGATCTGACCTCTCATCGAAGTTTCGGGGATCGCGATTTGGAAGTGACAAGAACTTGCAACATTAGAAATGCCGAAATCGCGATACATGATATCGCGACATAATCGTAGCCGTTGAGTCAAGATTGCACCTAGATCGTTGATTTGACCGATATATGGACTTTTGTGTATCGAGATTCATAAGTGAAAAGAACAGTGAACATGAAGAACTCCGAAACCCCGATAGTGAGACATAAGGTTGTAGTCACTAAGTGAAGGTCACGTTGACCGAGAGCTAAGCTCAGGAGGGCTAGCGTATGAAAGGAGCCATCGGGAATTGGAGAATCGCGAGTCCGGAGGACTTGTGAATGTTGACATCGCAAATGCCGAAATCACGATGAGTGAAATCCCGATTAGATATGGACCGTTGGATCAAGTATTGATCAGAGGGATATTGTTCTTCGTCACACATTAACGCTTTAGTTATGAATCAATTAAGAGAAACAGACTGATGATGACAAATCGATTAGCGTTTCAGTTGCCAAGACATATGTCCTTGTATTACCGATTGGAAGGGGAAGTGGAATCGTCAAGGTAGCTTGTATAAAAGAATATGAACGAGACTGAATTAGGTTGGTTGTTCTGGATAGAAAAAGAATGATATAGTAAGAAAGGAGAAAGGAGAAGGTGTTGAGGATGAAGTTTAATTGATGTACATAATGAAATGAAATGCATATCAGAAACATAGCAAATGACAGGCAGAGTAGAAGAAGAATAGAATGACAAAAGAACGTGATGCAGAGAAGACCTGTTCAGGAAGAGAAGAATTGCAGAACAATTTGCAGAGTAGACCTGTTGAGGAAGAGAATAATTGCAGAACAATTTGCAGAGCAGACCTGTTGAGGAAGAGAAGAATTGCAGAACAATTTGTTGAAGATCAGATTTACAAAACAGAGTAAAATGGTAAGAAGTGATTTATCTGAATAAGTTGTCTGTATTTTCATTATTTAATATTTGAGGGAGGTTGGGAGGTGCTCGGGAGGACTGTTGTCCTTAGAAGTTTAAGTGGGTGCTTGAACACAGGGAGTTGTAACTTCCATTTGGTTGTAGCCAGAGAAACTAGGGTGGCAGGGTGGTGCTAGGGAGAACATGTGTTCTCTGTTATGCAGGTTGGAGCCTGTGTAACTGGAAGTTGATGCTTCCATCCAGTTGGTGTTGGAATAATCAGGAAGTTGGTGCTTCCATCTAGTTGGTGCTGGAATAATCAGGGAGTTGGTGCTTCCTTCTAGTGGGTGCTAGAGAAACCAGAGAGTTAGATCTCTCAAACAAGTTGCAGCTTGTAAGACAGAGGTAGCAGCCTCACATTGAGTTGGTGCTCAATTGTAAATGATGTACAAAACTGCAAAAGACTGCCTATCATTTCGAAGAAGAAGAGGTTTTCTCCCTTTATGGGTTTCCTCGTGAAAATCTGTCTTTGTGTGTATTTCATGTGTGACTGATGGTCATTATTCTTACTGTTCATATGCTGTATATTGTTGATGACCACATGAAGAAATATTAATAATGTTTTAACAAACTTAAAATTGTTTAAGCATATAAACAACTAATTCACCCCCCCTCTCAGTTGTTTTAGTATTTCCAACAAGGTGTACATTTTTCCTCCTTAATCTACAGACCGGAAAAAGGGGTAAACTCATGCCAGTAGATGTTTTTATGAACCAATTTAACAAGTGTGAAAGAACAAAGTCACTCGACGATCTTTTCAATTTTAAGGAGTCTGAAAAGAGCTTAACTATGGACTTCGTAGGGGATGTTCTTCTGGACTAGTTTAATGAGTGTGAAAGAAAAAGGTCACTCGACAATCTTTTCAATTTTAGGGAGTCTGAAAAGAGCTTAACTATGGACTCCGTGGGGGGTTCGTTTTTCGTAAATTTAGTTCCTCATGCCCGAAAAAGGGTTAAAATTATACATGCAAATACTCTTCTAGCAAACCAAAGTTCCTAGAGTATACATTTATTATTAAAATTGACCATCCAGACCGAAAAATGGGTAAAATACCACTGGACATACGTGCCTTCAAGTTTTAGTTTGGCGAGTGTGAAGGACAACAATATTGCTCAACAATCTTTTCATGGTTAGAGAGTCTGAAAATGGCTTAAAAGAAGACTCATTTTTTTGGAGTCCTGAGGGTGAGGCCAAGAGTGATGACACATTAGACATATGAGGCTCAATATCGTAATCATGATAGGACTAACAAGGACTCCCAAGCCTAAAGTCATTAACGATGACATGGAAACCAAAATTAAACTAAGATATACCTAGGGCATCCATGTAAAGGTAGGCTCTACCACCTCACCACGACACTTCTAAAACAATAATGACGGTTTCATGTCACAGTTTGGTGGGATCAATCCTATGGAAAAGAGGAAAATACAACGAGATGCAAAAAGTGGAGGTGGAATCCTATCTTAAACACAAAAAGTTGGAAAAATGACTTTTACCAAAGGAACTTTAAAAATGACCCATCTCCCAAAAAAAATTCCAAACCAAAAGTGAAGTGTATCGTAACATCCAATGAGAAAATCAAGAACCATGTTAAATGATTTACAAGCCAGAAACAATGACAAAAGGGTTCGAAAAAGTGGCAAAAAAGGCCAAAAAATTCTATAAATAGAAGCTGCCAGCCCATTTTCACCATTGCAAATTGAGAATTAACCAAAAAGATAAAAAGACCCATTTTCTAAAAGAGTTGATTTTGGGAGCTTCAGAGGATGAAACAAACTTCTGCTTGGACCAAGTAAGTACAAACTAACCCCTCTTGCATTTCCATACTTCCCTTTTGCATTTATTTTGTTTTTAGGGGGTGCACCCCTTTAAAAAAGGGCAGTCCTACGTGTATGCGGGCTATCCAAGGACAACCCATGTATGCCCATGGGAAAAAAACAATTTGGCCATGTGCATACATGACTGTGTCCAAGAAAACCCGTGTACACCCTCAATAGCATAGAAGAAATGAAAAGCAAGAGCTAACTCCCCCCATGAACTTGTCATGTAACAAGATGCATGTCCACTGGAGAGAGAGGGAGCACGAGGATATAGATATCTTGGTTGATGAGGACCCTACAACTATGACTGGATTGAGACAATGCGGGTTATGGAATTTTTTTCGGTGTCCATTCATGAGTGCACAACCCAAGCTGCTAAATGTCTTGGTGGATTACCGACACCCTGACACTGAGGTGTTTATGGTCGAGGGGAAGTCATTGACTCCAATGACTGAGGACATCTACTTTCTGACTAGCCTCTCGAGAAGAGGGGAACCATTAACCTTACGTGCTTTCCCCCCTGGGCCCAACAACATCACCAAGTTGATCATAATGTATTGTGAGGCCAACACTAAGAAGGTAGGTTCTCAGGTGCTGATCCACAAGATTACCAACCTATCACTAAAAGTGATAGTTTTACTTCTTAGGCAGATCACTGGATCCATGGCCTTACATAAGGCGTCTCGGGTGCATATGCATTGTGTAGTGCAGTGCTTAAACACACGATTGCTCGACTGGATCATGACCATGCTTGACTGCATGAAGAGACAACTCACCGAGTGTCGTGGGAAGAGTAAAAAAAACTTCGTATTTGGTACCATTTTATGTTCATTCTTATTTGAGAGGGTACCTAGTCTTAGTCCACGAGAGACTGTGCGAGGGCATGTGGCCTCGCTCCCAGCAATGTGTAGATGGGCAACATTGCTACTGCGACAGGGGGGAAGGAGGACCATAAAGGCCTTCGATAATGAATTTTTCGACTGGTGGGCATGATAGATTCGGTGATAGAGGACTACCCCTACATCGAGATCAACTTTTCTAGGGATCCAAACATGCCCGTACCTCCTGGAGCTGAGCGAAGAGAGATGGGTACATTTTTTTTTTAAATTTTTTAAATTTTAAATTTATTTTTATATATATCATTTTTATGTGTACCAGAGTACCTGACAACTATGCATCTGTTTATGTATAGATGTGGGACCAATGTGTCCAATAGACTTTGTGAGGACTAGGCGACGTCCTCAACCAGAGGCAGTACCAAAAACAACCGTCAGACTAGCAACAACAGTAGGGGGACCTCTAGTCAGAGAGACTGAGAGAGTGTTGAGACGGGTGGAGCGGAACCTCATTGCGCTCACTCGTACAATGCCCATGGCTGAGATCAAGGATCTCATGCCATCGATGCAACCTCATGTAGTTGGGGTGCCACAAAACTGGGTCCAGCTTTTTCGACATTTGGCAAACACCGTCATTCACTATGGCAGGGCCAACATGCCCCGTGCTTAGCTAGGGTGGACTACTTATGTGCCAAGGGCACTCTTTTGTAAATTTTTGAGGGCATAAACCCGACGATTTATACCATCCATATTATTTTTGAGGCACTTGCGCCCACCTATGTAGTCCAAGAATTTTGATATATATATGCTTATTTACATATTTTATGTCTTATGGATAACAATTTTTACAAATGTATTTACATGAGTATGTGTCTGCTTATTTTTATGTGTGTGAAATATGCCAATATGATACTTGATTAGCTAGAGTATCTGTCATTTGATTTAATCTCCTAGGCACATGGATATATGTAGTGTAATCAAAGAAACGTTCTAAGATATGTACCCTAAGGAATCGTCAGTGTAGAGTAGGATCATAAACGTGGTAAACCCCATTTAACTAGGACACAACCAACTGTGCATCTAAGTAGAATCAGAGGTGAGAGATACCATGCGACACAACGTCATGTAGAAACTCTATCACTGCATTGTACTCGGCTACATTGTTTGTGGCATCACCTAAACAGATACCTCCAGTAGATAGCAACTGGCCCTGAGGTGTGAAGATCACCCAAGCTGTGGAAGCAAGCCTCTGAGTGTGTCGGCTAGCACCGTCCACGAACTCAATGAACACCTCTGATTCACTTGACATCCGCCACAGTGAAAAAGATGACATCAATAACGACATGTCCATAAAACAAGAAAAGACAAAAAACTAACTATATAAGAACTATACATATGTAGAAGAATTCACCCAAGGCGACCCACCTACGAGTAATACTTCTTAAGATAGAGCCCATTTCTAGGCTTCGCTAAATCTTTTCCCTCAAAGTCAACCAGACGATAATCGCCCATATTTAGTACCTCCTTCATGATGAAAGGTCTGAACCACATGGGTTTGAACACTCTTGCCTGCCCCTAGGGGATCCTTATCTTGGTCGTAGACTAGGACAAGGTCATATTTAGAGAAAATCCAAGGACGAACAGATCGATCATACTAACACTTGACTCTTTGCTTGTGAGCCTCATTAGCCAAGGCTTCATCGTGTCACTTCTCGAGATATAATAAGGATTCCTCAAGCGGTGAAGTGTCTGGAAATAATTGTACTGCCAAATTTAGAGATGGGATCTAACACTCTATAGGCAAGACTTCTTCCAACCCGTAAAACAGGGATGATTTTAAGGATGGAAAATTATTTTAAAATGTATAAACCTTGGCGAATATTACTAATCCTTCATATGCCAACTATAAATGTATGGCGATATTTTAGAAAAACTATTCAAATTTCTAAGGATTTTATACAGTTTTTATAAAATTTTGGCGATTTTAAAGGTAAAATAATTGTATCCTATAGAATTTGGGCAAATCATTTTTAAAATAACGAATCTCTTTTTTGGAAAAACCATGGAAAATTATCCCATGAGCGAAATTTAGCCCCTAAAATCATCCTTTCCGTAAAAACATTGAAAAGGTGAGAAACTGGTGTCAGTCTTTACAGACGTTTGGTAGGCCCACAATGCCGAGTACAACATCAAATGCAAAATTGACTTGGCATAATTGATCGTTCACTGTAGAAGAGTCTTCAGAGACTTATTCACAACTTCCACCTGACCATTCACTTGTGGGTGGTAGGGTTATGAATTCTCTTGCCTCAAACCGAGATTTGACGTTAACTCAGACATTATTTTGTTTTGAAAGTGACTTCCATGGTCAGTGACAATCTCCTTCGGCATGCCGAGCTTAGCTATTATCTGATTGAAAATAAAGAGAGCCACTATCTCGCCATCATTATTGAACGTTTATCATAACTTTGACCCACTTTGTGAAGTAGTCTACTGCTACGATGATATATCGATGCCCCCTGGTTGAAACTAGGTGACATGTAGTAGAATCAATCCCGCATTTGGTGAAGGGACCAATTATAATGACAGGAAACATGGGAGCGAGGTGTGCCCTCATCTTTCGAGAGAAGATCTCACACAGGTGGCACTTCTTGACTGATTCAACGCAATCCTTGATTAATGTCAGCCAAAAGTAACCGGCTCGTAAAATGTTTTGGGTTGTTGCCAACCCAGACAAATGGTACCACCACATGCTCCAGTGTGGCAGTCGTTAAGAACAAGTTATGCTTCTTCATGAGTGATGCATCAGTGAAGGATGCAATCTACACCTCGACGATACAAAGTGTCATCAAGTATGAGATAGTTTTTTTCCTGATGGCATATCCATCGATGCTCATCACAAGAAGTAGAGGTGGGGCACTTAAAAGTCTAGAGATAGACTAGTATATCTCCATACCAGGGGTTTGAACATGAAATCAGAAAAAGATCTCCTTTAATTAGTGATTCTTTGAGCGTAACATCACCTTATTCGACCAAAAGTTCCGAGATAAGTTCCACAAAGACCAGTGACTTTTTGGATTTTGCGGAAAAAAAATCCAAGTCAAATTCCTGGAGGATAACGATCCATCTACTGATATTTTCGTCAATGACGCGTTGTGTCAAAATATATTGAAATGGATTCACAATGGAAACGAAGGTGGTCTTATGAAGAAGAATATAATGACAGAACCACTGGATAGCATGGACTTTTGCCAACACAAGCTTCTCAACATGGGAGTAGTTGAGTTTTGGTCCAACCAGGCCTCGACTCAGGTAATAAATCAGATGCTCTTCAAGCAGATCATCCTCTTGAACCAAGACCATACCGATGGTCGACTCTACAACGACCAAGTACAATAAGAAATATTTATTATAATTGGGAGGCTGGAGCAGAGGGGCAGGCGTGAAGGTGTGTTTTAATGCTTTGAAAGAGCACTAAGCGGCTTTGTCCCAATAGAAAGGGACTCCTTTCTTCAGTAAATGCATAAAACCTTTAGTGATTTCAACATAGTTTGGGATAAAATGCCAAAGAAAATTTGCTTTACTTTGTAAGCTTTGAAGCTGAGGGACTATGCACGGGGGAGGCAACTGAACTATTGCCTCAACCTTCAGAGGATCGACCATGATCCCTGTTGTCTAAACTATGAAACCTAGCAGACAACCCAATGTCATGCAGAAACTGTACTTGTTTGGATTCAAGCGAATCCGATAGTGGCGACATCACTCAAAGATCAGTCAAAGGTGCACAGGATGATCAAATCCCTTACACGATCGTGATGCTAAATCATCGAGATAAGCATCGACTATGTGTCTTAGGTCGTGGAAAGAAAAAGACATGGCCTGCTAAAATGTGGCTCCAACATTTTTCAGGCGAAAAGGCATCTTCCGATAAGAAAATGTACCCCATGGACAAATAAAATTTGTTATATGCTGGTCTTTGGGCTTAATTTGTATCTGATTGTATCCTGAAAAACCATCCATGAAAGAAAAGACCTCACAACCTACACACTCATCGACAATCTGGTCAATGAACAGGGTGGGGAAATTATCCTTTGGATAGGCCTTATTCAAATCACATAAGTCCATACCTACGTGAATCGTTCCATGCTTTTTGTTGACCAGAACGAGATTTGTCACCCACTGAGTCAACTAAACGGGGTAGATAAAACTGACTTTGAGCAGTTTCTCTACTTTAGCCTTAATAACTATTTATTTCTGAGGATTAACTGGATGAATATTCTGTCGAACCAACTTGGAGTCAGGATAAGTCGTTATTTCATGTTCGATGATTCTTATATCAATGCTTGGCATTTCCTCGTAAGACTAGGAAAAAACATCACAAAATTCTTTAAATAAATTTGTGTAGATTCGAACCTCCTCGGGGGAGCAATCTGCTCTGATGAAGACATTCTCCATGATGCCAGGGGTTCTGAAGATGTCGAATGGTATCATTTCAATTATGGTTTCCATATTACCCTCAGAATAAACTATGTGCGTAGCCAGATGATTAATAGGATAAGACCTATCTCCATTCATAGTCAACATGAATTCTCTTGCCTTTATTCTTCTTAACTCTGGGAGGAAATAAGAACTATGATGAAGATCATCCCAGGGTCTGTCTGGACCAGTCAATGCCTCTAAAATCACCTCGTCAAAGGGCAAGACGAAGTCTAAATAATCAGTAGTGGCAAGGGAACCTTGAGCCGAAATAGGCTCGAGAACTGGATCTAAATCTGGTACAGGAATCAGATCAAGGTCGACCGAAGCTTGCTGGACAATAGAGTACACAAACTCTAACGCAGACAAGGGAATGGACATGTTAGGATTCTCTGTCCCTTCCATCAAGGTCGATGGGAAAGGAAGAGTCCATTGATCATTAAAGTAAGTTGTACGAAACGATGACACTTGAAATATTTCAGGCCTAGGCTGGTCGGGGACAACTGATATCATCTTGACATCGCCAGATAGAGACGAGTAATCAAAAGTACCCATCAACGATGGGCACAAACCAACCCCCACATTGATGACGTCGGGCTTTGGGTTATCAATCATCAGGACCGTGGATACCCCTGTTGAAGGGTCATGCCTAGAGAAGGACAGTTGATCAATGGTCATGATTCAGCCCTCGTGTAGAAAAAACAAAACCCGAAAAAATGTGGCAAACACTGCATGCATAGCATATGTCCAACTCCTTCCTAACAATAGGTTGTAGCCGAGAGGTGCATCGACCACTTCAACTTCGATGCACATGGGCTTCCCTCCTAACTGCATGGGGAAAGAAGGGATGATTCCATGTGGTCTGAAAGAACGACCATATAAAGCAGTAAGAAGAGTAGGTGACAGAGACAAAACGGGTTGTTCAATGGCCTTCCAACACGCTAATGGAATGATGCATGTCGAGGCACCCTCATCAACCACCCTGCGAAAAATGTTCTGATTAAAATGTTTCGTGGGGTGAGCCACAACTATCTGAAACACAATGTGGTATGGGAGATGAGGCTTCAAGTCGGTCATATCAAGCATGATCATTCCTTGATTACAGGTCTCAGTAAATCCTAAGGTAGCTAACAGGGATTTTCTCTATGAAGGGCATCTCTGGAGGACCTCCAAAGTAAACATTGCGCAAGGGGTTTGTGACAAATCCTCCACCACAAAGTAATTCTGGGCAGCTCTCGCATTCAGATTGTGCAAAGCTTTATTGAATGCCCCTTTCGGGATGCGTGTCATTGTTTTGCCCATCGTCTTCTTGATCTAGAGAGGAACAAATGGGTTTACGGATTCCTTACCCATTTTAGCAGTGTCTGACATTCCGTAATCGTGTGCCCTAATTGCTATGTGAGCATCACCTTTATAAATATAAACCTTCATGGCCGAGGGGTTACTAGAAGACGAAGGGGGTCCCTCACTACCCCCATCCGTGCTCGTAGAGGCTTGAGTCAAAATTTTCCCATGTGGAAATGGTTTTGTTAACACAACAGGCTGTTGTTGCACCAATAACTTTCGGGCCTCCTCAAGTCGAGGGCATAGGTGAGTTGGGTGGTCTTCCATGCAAAGGTTACACGGATAATTCGACTTTATTTTCTCTGTGTTTTCCCTACCAGCATTATTGGTGGATTTATTATCCCCCTTACCCTCGTTGTTTTTTCTTTCCATTAGGATGTTGGTTGGCCTTCGAGTTTATCGACTGCACACTATTTTCATCCGACGTTTGAGTAGGGGGAGAAGATGAACTAGAGGTTTGGATGGCTGCTGGCTGCTATCTACTGTATCGACAATTGTTGAAATTGATTCGACATTTGATCAATGGGATTCTCTTGTGCTTAATAAACTATGCCATTGACGTGTGTTCTAGACTTGTGTCTGTTCTTATCAAGGATAGACCGTGGTACATCTGAAAAAACATCATAAAGTAAACCAAACTGAGAGTATATCAGTTCAAGCTGTTGAGCTCTCATTATCGCCCTTTCCTCAGAAAAGACCCTCGATGTTGCAACGTCCTTGGATAGATGAGGTACCAAAGACCTAAGGAACCACTCCAGCAGGAAAGCTGGTGGGACCGATACTTTTATCAAACTCTTCTGAGGCTGCCACTCTCAGATGTGATCCAAGATATGATCAGCCTTCATCTGCTCAAAGTTGGCCAATAATTCGGTGTCAGTATCATATCTCACAGGTAGTTGGAAATGGTTGAGAAAAACCATTGCCAATTCGCTAAAGCAAGAGTATCTTGAGTGGTCAAGCTCAATGTACCATTTCGCGGCACTCCCGATGAGAGTGCGTTGAAATAGGCGCAACTGAACGGAGTCATCTCATAGAGAGTTCTATGAGCACCATAGGTGAAATGTGGTCACATGATTGCCTGGATATTTTTTAGGCTTACCTTCAAACTTCAGAATGTCTGAGGGCAACTTCATCGGCATGGGAGGCAAACATGGATTGTGACAGATTGGTTTGTTTAACAACCTTGACAAGTATGGAAAATGTAACATCGTTAGAAACGGTAGTTTGGGATGTTGACTATGTACAGGAGGAAGGAGTCTGGAATTTGGCTTGCACCAGGTTGCCAGGAAGAGTTAGGCTATTGACCACAGTTCTGGTAAATACCATGTCCTTGTCCAGCGAACGGATACTACTTTTGTTGGTAACTCATCGACTGATTCCCGTAGTTGGACGCTGAGGGCTGGGCAGGGATTGCTCTGATCCAGATTATTTTCGGCATGAAATGAGATCGGAGATATAATAAAGAAATGCACAGAGATATCACAGATATTCAATGATATAACATAAATGTATCATAGATGCAACCATAAACACAGATATACAGTAATACACGATTTTTATTAATGAAAGAAATGTACAGAGACTGTAAAAATACAAAGTGAAAGACTCGCTAGAATGGTGGCAACTTATCTCTGAGAAGAGATGTGACGGCTACTCGCATTCACAAGAAGAT
>JZKD02S1672730.1:2195816-2235197 GCA_000966675.3 Picea glauca
TCCAAAAACCTAACCCTAGGAGATGAAGTGCCAAAAGTCATGTGGGCCCCGTTTGGGTAAGTTAGTACATCAACTTCTCGGGGTCGTAACTTTTGCATACGATATTCGTTTTAGGTGTATGATATCTCATTGGAAAGGTATCATCGAGGATATTCATTTTGGGGGCTTAATTATACCTTTGGCTACCATTGAGAACCTCTATCTTGAAAAACCTTCATTTAGGCCCTCAAAATGGCCCCAGAAGTTAAAACTTGCTAAAAATAGTAAATTGCCAAAATTGCCAGAAAGTTGTTTTGAGCCAGTTGGAAAGGTGGGTGGCCACCGATATCCACCTGGATCAATCCTCCCTCCTTAGGAAGCAATGGTCACCATTTCATTGAGTTCCCGGGGGAGAAGGAAAAGCGTTTGTTGAATTTGCATCTTGGTGATCTACTTGTCTTGTTGGAGATGTCGCGCTGCTCAGTTTGTGGAAGTCTATCACGAACCTGTTGAGGTTGAGGCTGTTCAACAATTTGAGATACATGAGAGGACGGTGTGTAGAAGGAATCTTTGTGCTTTGCTGCAACCTTGTCAACCTGATTCTGTTGGATAGAAGGTGCTTGGGGCAAGGCTGTAGTGGTTGCAGTGTCCTTTTGTTCTCCTTTTGAATAGATTGTGAAGAAGCTAAATTTTGTAGTATGAGATACTACCTTGTGACACTTTTTAGGTAGAATAGTAGTCATAACTACCTCTGGTATTCTGTAGAGATCACCCCCCAAAGTAACAATGACACTACGGGGTCGAGACTCATAAACAACATGGCGTCTCCACATATATGGTTGGCCCAAGAGTACATCACAGACATCTAGTGGGGAAACATCACATAATACCTCATCCTTGAAGGGTTGGATGTTGTATGATAATCAACATTGTTGGCTAACACGGAGATCTTGTCCTTGGCGAAGCCACCCAATGTTGTATGGTTGTGGGTGTGGTGTTGTCGACAATCCCAACTGTTTGATGACCTCTGCTGAGATGAGGTTCTTCTGGCTTCTACTATCAACAATAAAATGCAATTGGGTCCCCTTCACCCACATCTGTGAATGAAAAAGGTGCTCCCCCTCTTCAGGATTTGTTGGTTCTTCTGGTTGAATTGCTACAGTCGCGACAATAGCAGTGGGGTCTGCGTCAATGATCTGTGCTTTACCATTATTTTTAGAGTTAGATTCTGAATCAGGGTTCGGCTCTTTGTCTTTGATCTCGACCACCAATGACTATTTTGAGCGACATTCATCGGTGTTGTGGGGATTTTTTGGAACTCACACCATTTTTTGGTGTCCTTCTTTGTCTTCCCTTGACCCTTCTTTTCTTGTGTCTTGGAATGGTTTTTGGGAGGCTGTTGTTCGGTCTGTCTTTGTCATACTTCGGTTGTTGTGTATTTGCAGACCCAAACTCCCGTTTATTCTGGTGCTTAAATTTCTGCTCGATTTTAACAACATATCAATAAGCACCATCGAGTGATGAGATGTCCAGAAAATCCATTTTAGTCTGGATGTATCTATGTAGAGCCCCACGGCATTTCAGAACCAAATGTCACTCAGAGTCTTTGATACCCAGCTTGGTGCACAAGGTATGGAAGGTATTGGTGAATTCTGGAACTGCTTGGCCCCTCTCTTGCTGCAGTGTGGTCCATCTCATGTACTGGTCCTCATCGTTGCCAACAGGGTAATACTGTTCCTTTACTGCATCCACAAAAAAATCCCAAGTGGGACTGGCCCCGTATATTCGAGACTCCTCTGTGGAACTTTTCTCCTAGTAAGATTCCCACCAATGTTTGACATGAGGGAGAGCTTTAAGGAGTGCGAAGGTGATCTTTTCTTTGTTAGAAAAATTGTGAATAGAGAAATAACCTTCTAGCAGAGTTAATCATTTTTCTAGGGCTTCTGCATCTATTTGTCCTTCAAATACAGGAATATCAAAATTAACTTGTACCTTGAAAGGTGAGGTGCCTCCAAAGTGGTCGCTTGATGAATATGTGCCTGCTGTTATAGGCAGGCATTGAAGGATGTGGGAAAAATTCTCCATCATTTCGTCCCTTTGTCGCGTGAGAGCTTGCTCAAGCAACAGATTGATAGGATCGTTTGCTCCGTCGTTTTTCTTTTCTTCCGCCATTGAGGAATTCTTGGGTGTGCGAGAGAGATTGTCTTCAAGAGAGACAAGCTTGAGACCCAACTTTCTATACTCAGACCTCGTCGGGGACATGAACTGAAAAAATGATCAAGAGCAGCCTGCTCTGATACCACTAATCCGGATTATTTTCGGCACGAAATGAGATCGGAGATATAATAAAGAAATGCACAGAGATATCACAGATATTCAATAATATAACATAAATGTATTAGAGATGCAACCATAAACATAGATATACAATAACACATGATTTCTATTAATGAAAGAAATGTACAGAAACTGTAAAAATACAGAGTGAAAGACTCGCTAGAATGGTGGTAGCTTATCTCTAAGAAGAGATGTGATGGCTACTCGCATTTGCAAGAAGATAATTACAATGAATCTATGAAGGCCTTTTTACAATAAACGGGAATGAAAAAATTCCTAGACATCCAAAATCCTAACCCTAGGAGATGAAGCACCAAAAGTCATGTGGGCCCCGTTTGGGTAAGTTAGTACATCAACTTCCCGGGGTCGTAACTTTTGCATACGATCTTCGTTTTAGGCGTATGATAACTCGTTGGAAAGGTATCGTCGAGGAGATTCATTTTGGGGGATAAATCATGACTTTGGATATCATTGAGAACCTCTATCTCGAAAAAACTTCATTTAGGCCCTCAAAATGGCCCCGGAAGTTAAAACCTGCTAAAAATAGTAAATTGCCAAAATTGCCAGAAATTTGTTTTGAGCCAGTTGAAAAAGGTGGGTGGCCACCAATATCCACCTAGATCAGGATCCTTGTGTTATGTTCCAAATATTCTGGAAAGGGTTTCCCCCTGTTGATCCGATGGGTATAGGTACTGAGCCTTTCCCGGGGTTCTATTGACCATGGAAGGGATTTCCCCTGGTTGGAATCCCTAACGAGGCAACTGATCCCTGCCATGTATTCTAGAGTCCTATTGAGGAGAAGACTCCTATGTTTGCCCCCTTTTTAGGAATAATACCTTGTACAAGATTTTGTGGTCCAAAACCAGGGTTTTCCCTGGCCGAGACGACATCTGACGAGAAAGCCTTTTTTCCAAATGCGCTGAATAAAGAGAAGGACATTGAACCCACCAATGTGGTGTAGGAAGAAGGTCCTTGAATACCTGCTCCAAACAAGATGTAGTTCATGTTTGGCCAGACATGCTGTTGAGGAGCACCATCGAGCGAGGGGGAAAAAGGAGGTATATGACCTCCATCGTAAGGGAAAACATTATAGGGGGCTGAGGTGACCCCCATGGACCCTTGCAAAGGAGTGTTTGAGCTCCATTCCCCCAGACCCATGGTCTGTAGGGTGGAGTAGGTGAGGAATGAGTTTGTATCAAAGTCGAGCATCCCGTATGAAAATGAAGGACCCACCACACTCTGTGTAAACAATGCAGTGATCTCCGCCATAGACAAAATCATACCACTGCCCGAAGTAGAGGCGATGTTGTCCCTTGACCAAGTTTTGAAGAATACTTGGTCATATTTGAGGACTTTTTGGATTGTGACAGCTTGCCAAGGAAGGAGTGCAACACGAAGCAGAAAGTAAGGAAGAAAGACCTATTTTTGGGTCCATTTTAGGGTTTTGGGTTGATGTAACAGGAAAGGGATGTCGGCCCATGGGTTTACCCACGATTAGGCCCATTTTGTAATCTATAAATAGGTAATGTAAATAGGGGAGAAGGAGAATGATAGTAATGTAGTACATCTATGTGATGTATAGCTGAAAGCTTAGTGCTAGTAACTGGATCTGTGTGATCGGATGTATCTTAGAGTTCTCTGTGTATGAGATCGGAAAGCTAAGTGCAAGTTGTTGTAGTCTTGTGCTGAAGAGCAAGGAAGAAGGATCTAGTGAGTTTCACAGATCTTTTGTCCTGTGAAAATTCAGGGTCATTGAAGCTTTGTGTTGTAACTGCTTGACCAAGATAATATAAAGAAGTCTTTGTGGACATAGCCCCAGGGTGGGGGTGAACCATGGTAACTGTGTGTATAGTTCTTTGTGCCTCACTCTAATGTTTTTATATCTTTCTTGGCTAAGTTCTTGATATTATTAAGTAGATCTAGTTATGCTCTGTGCTGATGATATATGAAGGAATGTTAGATCTGATATATAATATTCTTAGTGCTTGATCTGTTGAATCTAACCTATATTCCTGTGGCTAAGTACTAAATCGTCTTTAGTATAAGTATTCACTGCGATGCTCTGTGCTATCTGCGAAGTACCAGATGGGTTAAATATTGATGAAGGATCTATGCTAAGTGCCCTGTAAAGCTATAATCACAGATTAGTGTCCCAGCTAAGGTTGCAGAAATCTGAGTCCTGCAACCACCCCTACCTCTACCTCGGGTGAGACTTCATCTGCTTTGCAGGTGTTGACGAAAGGGTCGGTATTTAGGGTTTTGTTGGTGTTCTTTTGAGCATTGAACCCTGGGTCTACCCTTGTGCCAACTGGCGGTCGAGACCATAGTGGTCTGGACCGACGAAGGTGGGTTAGGAGGCAGAGTGCCCCTAGTAGTGGCAGCCATAGAGGGAGTGTGAGGACTCCCTGAAAAAGTAGCATCATTTGTTGCCATCACTTCTCACAGGACTATCTAATGCTTGTGATGTGTTACCCTTGGGGGGGAAAGATGTATCAAAAGTGGCATCGACAAGTCAGTGATCAGAGAGTTATACAGACTAAGAGCTTCCACTACAAGGTCAAAAATAGTCGGTTCTTTCGGATACGATTTTTATCCTCTTAGAGCTGGCTCGGGAACTATTTCCTACGACTTGGTTGCCTCAAATGACCCTTGCTGGTCAAGCCTTCACCGTAACGGTGGTGGTGGTGGATCCAACTTAACCGATGGTAGGCCTTGAAGCCTTCACGACCGACGAAGCTCTTGATATTCCATTGTGTGAGAATATCAATGGCACAGTAAGGCTTTTTATAACGTTGAAGACCAAGCACACACTAGAAAAGTTCCTATGAGACAAAGCAGGCAAACCATTAACTAGTTGGAAGAACAGTTATGCCAACCAACACTAGAGAAACTTACCGGTGCAAGTGAAAATCAAACACGAAATCACCCTTTGGGTATACTCTGCAAAGCATGGTCTAATGCCTACCCTAGGTACCATAGTATACCCCCACAGTCACCTGTGTAAGTCCATAAAATAAAGGCAACTAGGTTGCTGGCTCGCGAATAGTCACCAGGCGGGTACAATCGACAGTCGGGTGGACCGCAATGAAGAGGGAAACTAAGCCCGAAACCTACCGAGGGTATCAAAAGAAAGTGGTCTAGAATACAAATGAGGACCTCGAATGAATTTGATATCCACAAAGATGCATGGAAAATGTGACCAACGGTATCCCATGACAAGTCCTCAATGTGCGTTCCCCACTACGCTTGGTCCGACTTTGGAGGGGTTATATTCGCTACCTTTCTACACATGACCTCGTGTTTATCCCCTGTGTTAGAGGGGGGTCCCAGATAAATTTCATGTTTACTGGACATTTTACACTCCCTAGCGCTGAATCCAATGTTTGTCTATAAGCCTTGAAGAGTTTCCTCTCCAACCTAATTCAAGGCTCTAACCTAGACTAGTTGATTCACCCTACAAACATAAAGTCAAGTTGATTTTAAATTAGCGTTAATTTTAGATGGCTTGTTTTAAGTCAAGGAAATGACAATGAAAGTAGTGGTGTGTTTTGAGAGATGAAGAAGGAGAATAAAACGAATGTGAAAGCGAAATTACTTTTTTTTTTGACAAATAAAGATGTATAACTAACTCTTTAACCAACTTTTCATAACTACTTTTTCTAATATCTTTTAAAGGAAAACCTAAAATGAAATTTCACTCGGCTACAAGCTACTTAATGTTCTAATCATTCAGTAAAGAAATTAAGAAAATAACTCTTTCTCCCAAATGGAAAAATAATCAACCCAACTATTTAACCAAACTAAGAAATGAAAACTTTTTCTATTCTTTTTCTTTATGCTTCAAACAAGAAACTTGAAAGAATTTTTTTTTCTTTTTCTTTAAAGCAAGCGAAAGGGGAAAAAGTGAAAACAACCAGACAAGACTGAGAACTAACCTCTAGCCCACTGTGGATCATAGGAAGTCCCTAAAGACATCTAATAGGCTGATAAAAAAGAGTCGAAGACTTCCTCAAAACCCTTTCGAACTAAACATAAGAAATATTTAAAAAGATAACCAAATTGACATCAAACCTAGGCTTCGAGTGTAAAACCAAAGACATTGTACTTATTCAAGAAACCCAAGAGGTTGAGTGCTCCTTATTAAGGAAAATGTTTCTTGACATAGGCATGCTACTGGTCCTTAAGTAGCCTGTGTATGTATGCAGACTGTCTAAAGGCAGGGTGTGTATTTATGCATGTAGACCCACTAAAGGCTGCGTACACCTTTGTAACTCCTCAAAAAATAAGATAAATAGGTAGAATGACAGGGAATGAGACTTGGTATGTCACCAATAGGTGACCAGAATCCCTTAAAGACTCATCAAGCTCATAAATTCAAAAAAGGTAAAAACCAATCAAACACCGAAATAATCCCCTAAAACCCTAGAGGTTTCCCCAGTATGGTCGCCAGTTTTGCTATGGTGGGAAAACCCCCCTATGGAATACACTAGGGTTCAAAATGTAGGCAGATCTAACCATCTAAAAGTCTCCTACTTTTTATAATTACCCCGAATATACCCCACATTCATGCATGAAATACAAAGTGAAAAGATCCGGTAACTTTACCTTTAACTCTGCATTCGATGTCGATCCTTTCACGTTCGATTTGTCCGCTGACTACAAGTCTCCTCCCAAGGCTAAACTACATTCACAAATAGATAAAAATGGAACTACAAGCATGCATCTCATATATAAATCATGGGTTAGATGTTAGTATAAAACATAAATCAAACATAGAGATTTGAGACATCATATTTCGGGACATAAAAAGTATTCCTTTATTGATATCACAATGTTTACTTACAATGAGATTGGTGACTGCTCCACGAACATGGTCTGGGATCCTCTTCACCAATATCCAACTGTGCTTCCATGTATCTTTCTCCTCTAACACTTCTTCTAGAGAAATGGCATAGGCTTACAATGGAGGAAAAAGGCATGAATGGAAAATTCTGATGCAAATCTCACAAGGTGGATGCAAATTTTTGGGGCAAGGAGGGGATGTGAAACGAGCAGAGTTTCACTGTTCTTATGTATGGCTTAGGAATGAGACCCCAACACCTCCTTTTATATGACAAAAGGATGGTTATTCGGTTGGGTGACGGGCTATAGGCGGTGGGACCGTTGGAAAACTACCCAATAGCCTGTAATCTCAACAAATTCCTTGCAACTTTTTAATTTTTGCAACTTTTGTGGGTATACGCAGGATGTAATGGTGAAACTAGCGTACGTACGTGAGATTTAGTGGTGAAAGGTGTGTACATCTTAAAAAATAGGGTTTTTAAGAAGAGTTGCTTAGTGATGGCTTGGAAAAAATAACAAGTAAGAGGGCATGATGCCAGGTATGCATGTATGGTGCAATTTAGGGTTATTACATGGATCCAACGGTGCATACCTACTTTGCTATTCGGGACTTCACAAAGATTTCCCCTACTCCACACGTAACTCCTTCGGACCTCCATCTTCCATATTCTCTGATCTTTCACCACCTATCTCTTGACAATTAATGTTCAGGATCCACTCCTAACTTCAGAATTTTGTCTATCTTGCACTCCACTCAACTGAAAAACCGCCACAGAGTGATTTATCTAGATTTCTAGATCTTTGGCCACCTATCTTTTGTGACGATCGACGATCCCTCTTGGCTTCGAAACTTTGAAATTTCACTGCCCCATTCTCCTGTCAATTTTTGGAATCTGATCTGACGGTCTAGATCTCTCCTCCTGTAGTTGATCTGTCGACTGTTGTGGCTCCTCCATTTAAGTTTTGGCTTCCTCCTAAAATTGTGGAAAACCACCTAAGTATCAAAGGTTTCATTCTTCGATATTCTTCCCGCGAACCCGACTGTCAGGTCTCGATAGTGATTTTCCTCTTGAGCTTGTAAGGAAAAATTATGTTACCTTTGGCGCACTCATTGTGCTTGGTTGAGCCTTCAGATGACTTCTTGCAACACTTATCTAAGTGTTGGTATGGTGCACTCCTTGCATAGGTCTTCCTCCAAAATGTTTAGAAACTCTGTGAGTGTCCTCCTTTGACACTCCTCTCCTCAGAACTCAAAACATAATTCCTTTTGTGCACACTTGCACCTGCTTGATGCCCTCATGATAGAGCTTGAAAGAGTGTTCAACAAATTTGTGCTACATTTACTCCCGCGCAGACTTTCCTCCAAGGTATCCAAAAACCTTGAGGCTCCCCTCTAAGTATGTGAATTATCCTAGTGTGCCCTCCTGGCACGTTCTCCTCTGAACTTGAAGTAGAGTCCAGCTACGCACTCCTTGCGTTGGCTCACATAGTTTCATCACTCTGTCGCACACTCCTTGCGCTTATCCTAAATAATACAAAACAACTCAAAAAACTCTCAAACAAATAATGAATTCTATCCTTATCCTGTAGATGGAAACCTATCATACACCTACAACATACATGAATGCATAAACACATAAACAACATTCATAAAAAAATCATCTCACAGGAAATTAAAAACAATGAGATACGTTCTTTTATATTAATCTCAGAATGTTAATTACAATATGCAAGCTCAGACTGCAACTGAGTCTCAACTCTTCTCTCCCCTCATATTGCAATGTTTTACAATTGATCTTCAATAGCCTCTATTGGGCATATGATACAAATATTTATACAAGAGAGGCTCAACGATATTTCCCTCCAAGCTACACTAGTGGTGTCTAATCACCATTCAAAATGCCTATCTATTGAGGTAGATTACAATGAGTGTAAATATAGTCTGAATTGGATCTAGATCCTTCCTACCATCAGCCACTTAAGGCAACCCTATCCACAGCCTGTGTGAAGGCATGATTTGGCTCTTCCATCTCGACAAAATTTAATTTCTTTAATTACATTTAAATTTTGAGGGAAAAATGAGAGGGATTGGACCTCTCCCCTCCTTGAATGCATACCAACGTGCTAGATAACTGGCATGTGCTAAGGTGGATGGATTCTCTTGCATCATACTCCACTACTGTGAAAAATTCATGAGCTCCTGATCATGAGCTCCCCAGCTCTGCTGTTGAAATCCTCCTGGATTCAAAACTTTTCCCTGGAGCTATCTTCCTGCTCCTCTACTTTGCTACTTCTACTGCGTCCCCGCTACTCATGCAGGTCCTCCTCTGTTTAGCTTCCCTTTGTTGACATCTTCTTTTTCCAACTTCTTCATCATATCCCTTATCTCCTTTATGGATTATTCCAATTGCTCTGCTGGCTGGCTTCATTTATGCAGTCTACTCGGCTGCAATTCCTCTTCCTTGTACACATCAGAGGGTAGATTGTCCTAATAATTCATTCTATTTTCTTCCTCTATGGACTTGACTTGCCACTCTGCTGTAGACTCCAATTCTGCAAGATCCTTACTGAGTTGTAGCTCAGCTATCTCCTCTGACAGACTATCGTTTGCTAGTTCTGATTATGTTGGTTCCACTCTAGCTTCCTCCAGTTGCTCCTCATGTTGGCATGTTTCCTCTGGCTTGGGTATCTCATGGTATCCATCTTCTGGTTCTGGATTGTCCAACCAATCCTCCAGCATCTTCAAATCCATCTCCCACTGAGTGAGCAAATCAACTGTGTGCTTCTCTTCTGCTGGGGAAGAATTCAATATCTGCTCCTTCTCTTCCATGACAATCTCAACTTGTTGTCCTTCTTCTTCAGCTGCACCTACAACTTGTGCATTGGCCTCTGCTAGGGTAATTGGAACAAATATATAAATTCCCCCAATGATCTGAATACTCTTCTGATCCTTCTCCTCTATGACAAAAGTATTTAACTTCTCATCATCTTCGTTCACATGGTTTGTAACTCCATGTGAATCTTCATATGGAGGAGGCCTTTCTTCTACCTCCTTTCCATTTGTCAACATCCCTTGCTGACATGAGCTCTCAAATGATCTCATCTCTTCTCCCTTGCCCACCTGGAAAATTGGGGTTTCTCCTCTTCCCTCCGATCAGTTTATGAGATCAATTGATCTCTTCTCATTGTCCACCTGGAAATCTACAAGATCTCTTCCAGATCTCTTTCCCTCATCATTGAGGTTTTCAACAGGCCTCAACCACCTTTTTAATACATTTTGTTTCCTTCTGGCCAATAAATTATGAACATGCCACCTGGATTTCCTTTTCAAAGGCCATTTATACTTCCAGCGTACCTTTACCTCATGTTGCATGTTCAATGCTATTTTTTACATTTCTACTCAGATTTCACTGAGCTCCTTGTCAATTTCCATGTTTTCTCTTCTATGGGCAGTCTTCTCTTCAACCATGATCATGACCTTTAGTAGCCATCTCTTTTACTTCACCTTCATCGCACATGGATATCTACCATCTGATGCACACCTTGCAACAAAATCTACAAAGCATCACACTCTATCTCCCTTCACCTGTTGTCTTCAGGCGAAATCAAGCTTTGACATTGCTTGATGTAATCAGACTATCTTTTCTCCCTTTGACTGTTGTCTGCAAGAAGATTTTTCTCTCTGATACCACTCTGGCACAAGCCCCCCTCTTCCTCCTGGGGCTGCACAACCTCTTGGTCTAGGATCATTCAATACTCCGAGCCAAATTAGCTCTTCGGGACCCTACTGGCCCTAAATAAATTTACACATGCCCTGTTTTCTCCTAGGTGCATGTCATGTTAGACCCACAGGCTCATGCTGAGCCCCTGTTATTTTTCACATGACCTTGATCTATGAACTCAAGCCAATCCTCTTCACAAATCCGGACTTCAGAGCTTTGGTGAGTAGCTCGCTCCCTTTTTCTTGATCTTTGAATCGACAAATTTATCCAAGACCCGATCTACGATCCATGTCTCCCCTACGATTAATGACTATGGTTTGCTTCAGACTCCAACCTTCATTAGTTCCTCCACACTAATCTCCTCCTTCTTCTGGAGTACCCTTTCCTCCGAAATATGTGGATCTCCACCACATGTGTTTCTGGATCCAACGGTCCAGACCTACTTCGCTCTTCGGTACTTTGCGAATATTTCTCCTACTCCACACACAATTCCTCCGGACCTCTATCTTCTAGATTCTATGATATTTCACCACATTTCTACTGACAATTAACGTTTAGGATCCACTTTGAACTTCGAAATTTCATTGATATTGCACTCCACTCAACTGAAAAACCCTTGGAGAGTGATTTCTATGGATTTCCATATCTCTGGCCACCTATCTTTCCTGACGATGGACTGCCCCACTTGGCTTCAAAACTTTGTAATTTCTCTACCCCGTTATCCTATCAATGTCTAGAATCTGATCTGACGATCTAGATATCTCCTCCTACAACTGATCTATTAGTTTTTGTGGCTCCTCCACTTAGGCTTTGGCTTCCTGCCAAAATTGTATCAAAGGCTGCAACGTTTGATATTCTTCTTGCAAACTCGAATGATGGGTCTTGGTAGTGATTTTCCTCCTGATCTTGTAAGGAAAAATTACTTTACCTTTGGTGCACTCCTTACTCTTGCCTGAGCCTTCATATGGCTTCTTGCAACACTTATCTAAGAGTTGAACAGGTGCACTCCTTTCACAGGTCTTCCTACAGAGTGTTCAACAACCCAATCCCCCACTTTAAATTACCTTTCACTGTGATGTTGATTTGTGTTTTGTTTCATCCTATTTTGTGCTATAACCATATTGTCCTTCAATAGTTTGAGAACCCCTTGTTGGTACCATATGTGGCCCTTGACTACTTGAACATTTGTAGTCTCCTTCAAAGGTGATGTGATAGATGGAGGATGATATCCATAAAGTGCCATAAATGAAGACATTTTTTATGAAGTATGGAAGGATGTGTTATACATCCATTCTACCAATGGAAACTCCTTGACCCATTGTGTTTATTTATCATATGCAAAGAAAAAAACATATCCTTGTAGGCACTTATTCACAATATCAGTTTGTCCATCAGGTCGAGGATGGTAAAATGAACTGTGAGCCAATTGAGTACACAAACAAGAAAATAATTTAGTTCAAAAATTTTCGGTGAAAATCGGATCTCTATCACTTACAATAATCTTGCAGATTCCATGTATATTTTGAATTGTTTCCATGAATGTTGTCACTACCATACGTGATTTAAAAGGATGAGAAAGAGAAAAAATCGGCATTCTTTATCACTCGATCCACTACAACCATGATGACATTATTTCCTTCATATTTGGGTAAACCTGTGTGGCCAAGACAAGATTTATACACAACCTCAAGTTTTTGAAAATATTTGGTTGCTTCTTTAGTCCAGGAAAATGCTTCCTCATTTAATAATGTTGTTAGAGGTGCTACTATTTGACCATAATTGTTATCAAACTTGTAGTAATATCCCATCAATCCTAAGAATCCTCTAAGTTTCTTCAAGGTTTTTGGTATTGTTCATTCCATCATAGATTTTATTTTGTTAGGGTCCACTTTGATAGCTTCATGAGATACAATATGACCCAAATACTCCACTTCTTTAACCCCAAAGACACACTTGGAAGGATTTGCATATAGTTTTTTATCTTCCAATAGTTTTAAGACCCTATCAATATGTTGTACATGCTCTTCCCAAGATATCCTATAGATTAGTATGTCATCAAAAAGTACTAACTCAAATTTTCTAAGGAAGGGTTTAAAAACACAATCCACCAAGCTTTGAAATGTTGAAGGTGCATTAATAAGTTCAAATGGCATAACCAAAATTTCATAATGACCTTCGAGTGTTCAAAAGGATGTTTTGGGAATTTCTTCTTGCCTCATTATGATTTAATGATATCCTGAACAGATATCCAACTTAGTAAAGAAAATTTCTCCTTGCAATTCATCAATCACAGGAATAAGGAACTTATCTTTGATGGTCATTTTGTTGATTTGTCTATAATCTAGTCACATACACCATGAACCATCCTTTTTTGTAACCATAAACATTAGTGAAGAAAACGTGCATTGGTTAGGTTGAATGATTTCAACCTCTAACATTTCTTGAATCATACGCTCAATCTCAGTCTTTTGTGTATATGGATACCTATAAGGCCTAAGGTTAGGTGGTAAACATTTTGGTTGCAAATGAATAGCATGGTCATGATATCGAGTAGGTGGAAGACCCATATTGAGCTTAATACTATGGCACTTCACTGAAAAATTTATGGTACCTCCATCTACAATCATTACTTGAAACTATGGCGCTGGAAATACAAAGCAATATAGATTTTTTTATAATTTGTAATTGATGAAGTTATGTGTACTACCATAATCAATCAACAATGTTACCTTTTTCTTTTTGATATATTCTTCTATCTTGAGGGTTTGTGGAATATTTTTGTCGACCAATGCAAGACAAGATATTGTTGTAGTAGTCTCTTCTAGCTCTAGATCTTGTGATGGTTCCAATTCTTGAGCTTCTTCCTCTTCACATTCTATGTAGAATAATTTATTCTCACTATATTTATGGCCCTTACTGTACTTACTGTTAGAATTGAAACATGGTCCCTTTTCTCTTCTTTCACCAATTTTCTATGATATCAATCTTATTGGTTGAGTGAGGTTAGGAGAGGAAACATGGTGCTCTCTATCGTTTTTAGTGACCACTCTTCTAGTAGCCATATTTTTACTTTCAACTTTCCTTGCTAGAATAAAAGCATGCTGCAGGGATTTAGGTTCCAAGAGATGCACCTCATGTTGGATAATCTCCTTTAAAGTTCCCATAAAGATATCCAAAAAATTATCCTTTGAGATGTTCTTTACCCTGAGACTTAGCTTTTGGAATTGCTAAATTTTTTATGTAATTGGACCTCTTTGTCGAAGATTTTTCAATTGTCAATGTATTGTTCTTAATATCCCCATAATGTGCTATCAATTCATCCATAAAAATGGACCAAGAGACAATATAATCCTTTTTTCTTTCATAAATCCATTGATACCATACCAATTGATCATTTTCTAAATACAAGGATGAAAGAGTTACCTTTTGTAAGGTTGGCACTTAGTGTAGATCAAAGAATTGATCCAACTGGAATATCCATGTTATAGGATATTTGTCATCAAACTTCTTCATTTAAATCTTGGGAATTAAGTATTTCCTTGGTGTCACATTGAACCCCCAATGACGTGGATCTAGAGATTATAATAATCATGATTCTATGATTCAATCTTTATTTCCTCCACATTTTCATGATTTCCTTATGTCTTGATATCTCATTTAGGGAGTCTCTCATCTAGGATATGTAAGAAGATGACAGACATAGAATTTTCCAAATATTCCATATTTTCATCCATGTTCATTTCCATTTCTTCCCTATTTTCATCCATCTTCTTTTCCATCTTCTTTACCATTTGTTCCCTATTTTCATTCATCTTCTTTTCCAACTATTCCATTTGGTAAAAAATATCTTATTTTTCTTCTTAGTCATGGTTGATCTCTTTGGAGGTTTAGTTGGTGAAGAAAATTTTGGAGCTCCCTTTGGAGCCATGTGAAAAAATAATAATACTCTTCTTTTTCCTATCTATCACAAATTCTGAATCACCAAAAATATGTCTTCCAATCAAAATTTATGCCAATTATAAGTTACATATATTTTAAACCCTAATTTGGAGAATGGATGGATAATTGAACTTTCTCCTGATATATATCTGAAATTTGAGCCCTTCTAATTTTGAAAATTTGGCTTGTAATACTATTATATGACTTCTTAAACTCCTAAAAATTTCATAGTCTGAAACTTCACTGAAAAAAGTTATAGAAAAAATACCAAAACAACTTGTTCAAGACTAAGTTCAAAACTAGCCAAAAACCCTAACTTCCACAAGATATATCTCACAAATAATAATGAGTCAAAATCTTTAAAAAAATCCACTTGTAATTAGCTATGTATCCTTAGCATTCTAAAAATTTCAGAGTCTCAAACTTCATTGAAAAACGTTATAGTGAAAATGCCAAAATGACTCTTTTAAAATTGGTTTCAGGATTAGTCACAAACATGTTTTCCATAGAATATATCTATGAAATTATAGTGAAATAGTACCTAAAATTTTGACCACCTGTATTCTAATAGTTCTCCCCATGCCAAAAAATTTCATTGTCTGAAACTTCCTGGATAAAGAGTTATAGAGAAAATTCCAAGATGACTCATTTAAAATTGATTTCATATTTAGTCACAAACTCTATCTTCCATAAGTTATATCTATGAAATTATAACCAACAAGAACTTGAAATTTTGACCTCCTATACCCTAATGTTTCTCCTCAATCTGCTAAAACTTTTGATGTATGAAACTTTCCGAAAAAAAACGTTATAAAAAAAATCCAATATGTCTTGATTGAAGGAGAAAAACCCTAGGATCGTAGTCTCTGATACCAAATGTTAGGAAAAAAATACCAAATAAGATTGAAAATATAAAGATAAAAAGACACACGCCTTGATAAATAGATATAAGAATGAAAGATAAGCCTCTTAGAGCAACCTCCTTTTACAATAGAACAAATTTACAAGAATGGGTTGAGATGATTCTAAAAGCAGGTCTCCTTAGTGTGTGTGTGTGTGTGTGTGTGTGTGTGTGAAAAGGTACAATTACAATTAAAGGGTCCATCCGACAACACTAATATAACAATAGAAATATAACTAACTATCTAGGGCTTTACACAGGGATTTTTCTAGGGCTTAATAGTATGAAGTTTTCACTTTAACATAGGTAAATGAGAAAGTAGTCATTCAATTTGTAGAACAACACTTCATCACCAGGTTTGGTATTCCTTCCATTATTGTGTTTGATATATTTTTCTTCAACTTTATTGTCTAGATTTGCATTGGATAAGGTGATCATTTTGAGCTATTTAGCTAATTACTATCCTCAAGGTAATGGAGTAGATGAGTCAAATATTAAAAATCTAATTCAAATTAAAAAAAAAATAGTAATGGAAAACCATCAATATTGGCACAATGCTTTTCCCAATACTCTTTGGGCAGATAGAGTTACTTCAAAGGAGGCATTGTGTAACTCTCCTTACTATTTGATGTCAGAGTAATAAACAATTTTTCCAACAAATATTTTATTTTCATCCTTATAGTTGTCTTAGGATTTGAGGGGTCAACCTTCTTTTGTCCTTCAAAAAATGATTGATACATTAATTATTTTGGAGCAAGAGAGGGAGAAGGCCAAACACAAATTTTCAACTATAATGTATATATTTCTCCTATGGATTTGGGTCAGAGCCACAATAGAGTTATGAAATTAAATATTAATCCCAATCCAGAAAAGGCAGTTAAACATAAAGTAACTAACTAGTTAATTCTTGCTTAGGAGAGAGGAAACAAACCTGTATCCTATGTTGGATGTCAATACCACGCTTGAAACTTCTCTCCAATGCTCCAATCCTTTCTCCAATTATTTTCACATACAAATAAATATAACTACAAGAGAGGTAGTTATGGGAATAATTAACTTTAAAAATATAACAATTGAAATACAATAAATTAGCATTCTAGATCATTGAATATTCAAATGATGCAATCATTCAATAAAACATAGAAATATATGGGAAATATATCTCTTTATTAAATAAAAAAAAATGAGGAATTCTACGACCTATGTCTAATACAACATTGCTCCATAACCGATATACATGTTCCTCCACCGAGCTAGTGAAGATTAACTGCACATCCTGGTTCTTCACTCAAGCGAGTCCAAGAAAGAAATATGGATTCTTTCTGATAAGATGAAAAGAGTGAATACTACTGGAAATAATGGTTTCCAAGTCTGAAGGGAATGTTCACAGACTCAGGATAAGGGCTTGTAGAATCTGGTAGGAATTGACCGATATAATGATGCTTCAAGATATGATGATCTCTCCTATACCTCTTGGCTCTTTTTGTACTCTCTCCAAGAGGTTGGAGTAGTTGTAGACAATTGTAAACAAGAAATAGAGGGTCAAGAGCCTGTAAACCTCACCCAAAAATATGTACTTATTATTTTTTTGAGCCAAAAATATGTGTATGTGCCTTGCAATGGAGAAACATGCATATGTACGCACTCTATATAGCTGATAGGGAATGCACATGTCAAAAAATGGGGTTTTTTTAATGATTTCAGAGGAGGAAAAGGGGAATTGAATTTGCAAGTAGGGAAAGGGTATGGCCAACAAATCATCAATGCATATAAGGTGGAAATTGGCACTATAACAAATGCCACCTATTGTGTGATCTTGGAAGAGAAACAGATGGCTGAAATACATTATAAATTTTAGGAGGTGAGGATGCAATGGGCCCAGGTAGAGGTCACTGAACACCGGTCCAAGAAAGTAACCTACAATATAAAACAAGTAAGAGTACTCTCTTCCTGAGGTGGGAATACCCATGCTCAGAAGTGAAAAAAGAATGAATGCCAAATCAATTACATTGCAGATCCATGAAATATGTATACATAGAAGAAATGATCATGTCCATGAAAACGAGTACATAGTGGATCCATGTCAAAAGAGATCATAGCCACAAAAGAGATACACAATGGATCTATGTCTCAGAATCATAGGAGGATAACTGGAAACAAGAGTTGAACAAAAAAATCCCCCAAAAGTACCAATGTCATAGAGAGGGAGTGGTATTGTCCAATGCAACTCGAGAAACAACATAAAGGAAGTGATGCTACTACAACCCGAGGTCTTCAAATCAAACTGCTGATGGTACGAGTCTACACCATGTGAATAGATGTGTTGAAGTCAAACATAGTGAGATACCATTTGATTAACGATCATTGATGTATACCATTAACAAACACGAGACAACCCATTGATAATTATAATGGGAATCAAGGTACCTTGTACATTCTAGAGAGTGCGAATAAATGAGTTGACATCAAACACTTGTAGAATCTATCGATTATAGGACATTGATGTATTCCCACTGTCAATAGCGAGGGTGTTGGAACACATATAATCCTGAACTTTTGAGATTTACATTATCCACTTCATGAAAAATATAATCTTTCCCCAAAAACGATAACTCAAAAAATAAATTTCGAATTTTAAATCAAATTCATTTCTGGTTAATTAATAATAAGGTGCGCTTGATATCCGTCGTTGATGAAGTTTCCTTGTTTGATCGAATGATACTATTTTCCCCAGAGTTTTGGAGCCGCCTAATTGTTAAATAAGTAAATCACTAAAGGTCACTTCAAAGCTTCGTGCTCCGGGCGTTTTGAAAAGTCTTAACGATAAAAGCCCCGAAACCCGAAAGTGTCCATTCATAACTTTTCCTAAAAATTTAGAGGACACAAGTCGTAATACACATGTATCTTTTTAGTCTTCCCTGAGTTGACACATGCCACCCATTTATGAAATTTTTGTTTGATGATTCATATGATTACAAGTAACACGTGGCACCTCCCTTTTCTCTACACGTCATCTAGAATGACATCATCTACAACACGTCACTACGGGAAATAACCCTTCAGAAATATAACAAAGAACTAATTCGCAAATCAACGAAGCACTAAAATGATGAAGTATTAAACTTTAATTAATTAAATTAATCATGGTCAAGATATAGTTAATGACTCCACACTTCGGGGTTCGGACGTTTACCCTTCATCGTATCCCAAAGTCTCTGAAGTCCGAATCTCCAAAACACTTAAAGTTAAATATGATTAATTAAAGCTTGAAATTGATTATCGGATAATTAATCACTTCGCGTTTTTGGGTTTCAGGGATTTCCCCTCAAGATTAATTTAAATTTCTTGAAATCCGAACTGCCAAGACACTCGAAATTAACACACTTTTTAAACATGATTAATTAAAGTGTTAAAAACGATTATCCAAGGATTAACCTTCATAGATTCGAGATTCAGATAATTCTCACTCTATTTCTTCTAAATTTTTCGAACACGAACCATCAAATATTAATGGAATTTATGACTAATCAACGGTAATGATTTTTAACGTAGATTGCGGATCACCAGGTAGAATTTTCCATTAAAGTTAATAAATTTTCCGTCAGTAAAGCTATACTAGAATTAATGAATCTGATGTGAATAAAAATACTTCAATTTTGAATTTCATTTTCACCTTCCGCAAAGAAGCAAGTTTTATTTGATTAAGGAGCTCACACAATTCCTCTGCAATAGGTAACCTCGTTCTATTCTCTCGATATCATGGCACCACAAAAGATGATGAAGAAGATTGATGCGGCTGGCGAGGGTTCAAATCTGAATGTGGATGTTCTATCAAACACTACGCGCGAGCTATAGACTCTGTTAAATCTTGGACACAGGCGTTCGAGGTTCTGGAACATGAGATTATAAACTGCCCAGAAGATTCTAATGAAGAAGTAGATGATACTCATGAAGCTAAACACAAATATATAGCCCATTCATAGCTACACAAGATAGTTGCGCGACCGAGACTCATGTCGTATAATGACAAGATAAGTTGGGCCCTGGGAAACATCGACATCCAAACTAGAATCATTTTCAACCATCAAAAGGTTGCTATTGGTTCTTTCCAACTAGAACAACTCCAAGTAATGTATAAGCTATCTCCCAAGACTAAATATAATTACAATACTGCATTTATGTTAGAGTTCGAGCAACAGGAATGCATACAATATGACAAGAGTTATTCTGATATAATCAAGTCCTGGTGGGGGAACCTAGAGAAGTTCATGGCCGATGCTCATGGCATGTATGCCACAACATCGTTGGACACTCACATGATTTATCTAGCTATGATGCTCTATAGAATGTTCGGGAAGAAGAGTCCTACTCCTTTCTCGATGGAGTGGGTAGCGATTATGCATGAGGTGGATGAAGGCTACACTTTTAATTCGGCCAAAATTTTATCAGACAAAATGACCAAGGAAATTACTAAATACAAAATGGAAAAATCAAAGGGGTAGCCTGCCCCTTTCTATATGTCTGTGTATGTCATGGATGACATATGTTTCCTCACTCCTTTCACGTTGATGAATTGGAACTAGACTCTGACCAGTGCAAAGCCTATTCACTTTTATCATTCCAAGTTGTGGGAGGAAAAAGAAAAATATTTATTTTACGAAATCTGTCACATTGTAGTGGTCCCTATCCATATAGCCCTATATGGTTTCCCACACCCTCGAATTTTAGACAGAATCATGGGAAATATGGGAAAACTAGTAGATTGGTTCATTAAAGAAAACTTCTCTTATATCAGGGTTTTCGGATGCTCAGTCCCTCCCCATGCTCTCCCGATATTTTTACCAGACCAACTGGTATGCCGAGAGGTAACTTATCAAACAGTAACAGGGGGCATCAACAAGGAGCTGAAGGAAAACCAGAAAAAGGTATGGCCTACCTTCCCTATCTAGGTTGGTATGTTTTCACTGTTATACTTTGGTCTTTCCAAAGTTGAGGCTATCACTTTAGAGGAAGTGAAATTGGTTGACATCGAATTTAAAAGGCATGACCCACACAAAATCATGGAGAACCACCTGTCCCAATACAACATGAAAATATATGTGCATGAAAAATCTCCACATGATGAAATATTCAGGGGTGTGAGGTCGTACAATGAGGTATCGAACATATTCCAAACCTTGTCCCTGGATCAACATGTAAGTTTCCTTAGTTTCCAAATACACAAGAGGAACAATTTTTCAAAAATACTACACGGAGAATCGATAGCCGCTCCTCCTGCACATAAATCTACACCTCTAGGTTTTGAACTAGGGAACTCTGGTAAACATGATATTGAGGAAACCCCAAAGATCTCTAATATTTTGACTCGGGAATTAGAAGCTTCATTATCAATTCCACTAAGCCCTCAGGCAACGACTCAGCTCGAAGCCTTCTTGAAACAAGCACCGAATGCATCTATTTAGACACCAGCTACACCCTCTTCCAACATAGTAGGGAAACAACCATCTATAGAGATCAATACTCATATTACCTCATTGTCATTGACCCCTCTACAATCTAGTTTCTGGAATCCTAGTTCCGAATTCATTTATGTGGGTGATCTTACCCCAATCTTTCCTGAAGAAATGCCTCCTTCAGACTTTTTCTTCAGCAAGAAACGAAGGGCCATCATCAAACGAGAAACACAAAAGAAGGATGGGGTAGTAACCAAAAGGAAGAGGATGTTGTATGATGGACATGATCACGATGATTCAACATTCGTGAAGGAATTTGCAGGGTCATTAGGTGCCTTTGCCACTGCAAACCAATGGTCTGTAGATAATTTGGCAGAACAACTAAGACATAAAAACTTATTCGTGGGGTAGCTGTAAGATCAAATGATGGCCATGGAACAGTCTGTAAAGAATAAGATGAGCCAGGACTTTTAACAAATGAGAGCATATGACCGACACCAAATCCAAGAGTTGTAGGCTAACCTTGAGGAACTCCATCAAAATTCACAGGCCAACAAAGGATTGGTCACTCAATGTGATGAGGTAATAAGGAAATTGCAAGCGAGATTAGACCTGATTGAAAGTATATCAGTAGATATCTCAACCTTCTGAATTCAAGCATTGGAAATTAATGAGAAACTAGAAATGGCCCCGAAGGATCTTTTTATGAAGGTTGATGCCATCCAGAAGTGCTATCAGACAATAGAACTTTCTCTGAAGTATGTCTATATCAATGAAAGAGAAGCTCACTTAGCCTGAGCTAAGTTTCATGACACCATAATCTTGGCACAGAAAGATAATATCCCTGATGTTCCTCGACTTTCCTCTTCTGAACAAATAAGAGGTGATATGGCTTGAAGGTGTGGGAAACAAATTTGGAAGAGAGAAAGAAATTATCCAGACAGGTAAAGGAATCTTGCCAAGAAGTGTTATCATATTTATCCAAGAGACTCATTGATTTTGAGGGAAGCAGTATCGCAGAGGCCTTGGGAAAAATCGATATTGAAATGAACTAGCAAAACTTCAGAAAGAGCAAAGAGGAAAATATGGCAGCCATTCAGGAGATAAGCTAGATTGACCTTCTTAAAATAATTAAATGGCTAGTTAAACCAAGTTCATAGTTTTAGGCCTTAGCTCAAGAAGTGAGAAGAATCCAAGAAAGGATACCTCAAGTAGAAAGGAAATTATACACATTTGAGGTGAAGGAAACGATTGATCCATCAAGGTTGGTGGTGGAATTTTTAATTAAATGCAACCAATACATTGAGGATGTAAAATCAAACACAGTGGGAAGCAAGTAAGAAAGTGTCATTGCATTACTAAATATAGCTGAAGGAACAGATGGAAACAAAGATACAACGACCAGGACATTGTGCCGAATTATCAAGAAGATAAGACGATAGATGTGTCTGGCCTAAAGGAATGAGGAAATGAATCATTTCTGCCAGGAAACAAAGAGATAGAAGAGATTTCCAGCAAAATTGATCATTCTCTATGCACTGTTTTCTTATTTCAAATATTTTCTATTTTTAATTATAAGAAGTCCAACCATTTTGAGTTGTGACATTTTTGTATAAATACATAGATTCAATATATATCAAGGGTTGCCTCTTGCTGGATGTAATAGAGAAAACTCTCCTTATTGAGTATTAATACAAGTGCAGACAAATATTCCAAATTTTGTTCAATTTGGGTTATCTGTTTCTTTTGTTTTTCCATATATCAACATTTTCTTATGAATTCCCTAATAAATGTTTAATTGCAATTTGGTATCATGACTATTGTAATCTTATCATATCAGTAATTCATTAAGTAAGTAGTTTTTCCTCTATTTTTATTGTGAGTAAAACAAGACCTGCAAGTTGTGTGGATTACTGAACCTTATACTTTTCTCAAGGGTGCACTATCTATTTTCTTCTACTACAACAAGGTGAGACTCTTCAGCTATTGATGCCTTGCTTTGTTTAACAATTTGTATTTTTCTCTCACACCATTCGATACTACAATTTTGACTCGGACACAAAATACAACCTCTGTGTTTCCATATTGTTAATTTCATTTAAGGAAATTTTCTCATATAACTAAGGTAGAAAAATCACTCTTTAAAACAATCTCTTTAAAATTTCATGATGCCCGACATTACTCTTTGAGCCTTAAGTTTAATCTCAGGAACAACATCTTTTTGGCGCTGCTTCTAGGGACGGAGAAACAAAGTTATTTTTCCCTGGGAAAACGACAAGGTAAATTTCTATTTTTGATGGTGAACAACAATTGAATACATAAGTAAGGCTTACTTTATCTTTCACTTGGTGAATCCACCATAGATAAAACTGGCATTTGGTTGAAAGAATACCAGAAAAAATCCAGATGATAAGTAGACCACACCAGTGTCAGATCCCAGAAAGTTTTTAAAACCAAAGGGATACCTCAAATCAACTACTGCATTAGCAAGTAAAATATATCAACCCAAGGTTACAGAAGTTAATGCTAAGATTCCAATTGAAGAAGTAACTCCTAAAGAAAACTCTAAAAAATTTAATCTGTAGAGACATCATCTAGTAAACCTAAGGCTAAGCTTGAGAATCCTAAGGTAATCATTCCCAAGATAAAGGTTGAGATTGACTTGAATAATACTATTACCAGTGAAAAAAAAAAGATCTCGTTCACTACTTGGTGTCTTTGACCCCCTGACATTTTCACCCCTGCCCAAAGTAAAGGTTTAAGCCCCCAGAAAATCTGAATAATATATATTATACCCTGACTCATCCTCTGTCGGTTCTCCTATATATACATCCTGTAAGTCTGAGGAAACTAGTCCACGCTTCCCTTTTCCTCAACTTTTAGAATTTTCATCTCCTAGTGACTTTCTTCTAGAACTTCCTTCACCACATCCCAAGGTAGTCGAAAGGTCACCAATTTAGTCCCTCGAAGTTTTTGAAAATCCCCTTTTTAACTCCTGAAGTTCATCTCCTAGACTTCCAATGGTTGCTGCTGGAGGAGGTGGTGTCGTAGGCGGAGGAGGTGATGCCGAAGGCAGAGGAGCAGGTGGAAAAGGTCAAGGGAAAGTTCCACCTCCTGAAATATTTTCCAAGGTAGCTACTAGATACACTCCCTTGGTCCTCCCTTCCGCCCTTCATAATTTTCTAGAAAATTATATGAAAAACCTACCAAAATTCACAGGAGAAGGAGATTTAACCGCAATTGAACATATAAACTTTCTTGATCAGTTTGTTTATATCCTTAGTATTGAACACAAATATGTTTACTCAAGGTTGTTAGTACAAACCTTCGAAGGACAAGTGAGAATATGTTTCCGAGGACTCCCAACAAGTTCAATATGGTCATACGATGAGCTAGAAAATGACTTCCTAAGGCAATGGGGAGAGAAGAAGGACCATCTCTATTATTTGACTAAATTCGGGGCTTTAAGGAAAAAAAAATCTGAATCAGTTCTTGACTTTACTTAGAGGTTCAACAAATCATATAAAAAAATCCCAGCTGAAGTCAAACCCTCTCAACCTGTCGCAAAGGTAACTTTCGCAGGGGACTTTGAACCTAAATTTGCTCTCCTCTTAAGAGAAAGAAGATCTGCCACTCTAGCAAGGATGCAAGATGATGCCATAGAAATCGAATCTAATATGATGACATCTGGGAAATTAAAAGCTAAGGTTGAGATAGGAACCAAAGAACCTAAATGTTTCAGAGAACAAGAAGGACCCTCTGGATCTGGGAAGTCTGTAGAAGAAAAAATGGATGAGATGGGTAAGATAATTAAAGATTTATCAAAACAAATATCTATAATGGAATTAGACCAAGAAAAACCTGATTCGTTCACTAGAAATCAGTTCAGGAGAAACCCCAACCCCCAGATACAACAGAGACAAGTAAAAAACGAAGATAAAAAAAATCCAAGCTTCGTTTAAAATTGAAAATTTTATCAAAGGGATGATATGCAAAATTATGAGGGGTTAGAAGAGGATCTAAACAACCTTAGTGATGACGATATGGAGCCTCATTTAACTAGGCAAGATTATGAAAAGTCTTTATATCTAGAATCCCTGTTTAATAATTGTTATAGTAGGATTTACCTCACCCTATGAAATCTTGCACATAAGGCCTTTTCCCATTTCCCTATGAAGACTTATCATCTCTATTTGATAAATCCAGAGCTAAAAATAAAAAAAATTCGACATGTACGCACCTTACCTACTATACAACGTGTGTATAAATAGGTTGCTCCAATACAACCCGTGTACATCGGGATTTGTGCCAAAAAATGAAAATTAAATGTCGGGTTTCCATGTCACGATAGGAGATCTATGATCCTTGGCCTTCCATATATTGGAAACATTCGGACTCGGCCCTTCAATTCCATTTGAAGGCTATAAATGGGCCAATTCTGAGCTATGAAAAATAGGAGAAAGAATTCAACTTTGAGAGAAAAGTTACTCTGGAGAAATTATTACTTCATATTGAGTCTGCATCCCTTTGTCCTTTAAGTCTAAACATAGTGTTCAACCCCCAAGCTCTTCCCTTATTGATTGAGAACCTAATTCTCTCTCTTCTATGAGCTTTCCTTTGGTGGAGGATTGAAGTGGTGGAGGCCTAGCAGGAAGGAAAGTAGTTTCTCGGTTCTGAACCGTGCCGACACAGAAGTCTGTAATATTTTCACTTATGTTGATCATTTATTAATAGAAATACTTTTTTCTCATCCAATTGATATCTTGCAAATATATGAGTTATTATCCATGGGTGTATTTGTTATGTATATTAATGGATTATTCTATCTAATGTGCTAACCTTTTATATTATCACCATATGCTTTCTTTGCTTGTTTGTTGAGAACTAGTTGTAGGTATAAAGCTTTGGGTCAAAGTGCTCAACGGTGGACTTCATCGAACATCTGGACGAGGTAGGACTCTTTCTTATCTCGCTTTCATATTGGTTTATATAGCATGTTTTTGGGATAGAGTTGATTTCTGCAGTCATATCCGTTTGTTGTGGTTTACCCTAGCCATAGATAATTTTCCCTCGTAATGGAATTGGCGACCATATTGGGGATTGATCTTCTTTCTAAGGGTTTGGAGTACTTTTTTTCCTTGCATTTCTCTCATTCCTTTTTGTTTCTTGTCCTATCACTGCTTGACAGTTTCTGTTCACTATGGGTCCAAGTTTTCAGCCTTCTCCCTTCCCTAGCCTTGTGTTTTGAAACATATACGTGATTTTTGGTTTGACAATTGCGTATATACGTGGGCTGTCTCTCTGCAAGTTGCATACATATGCTATGTTTTCCTAAACAATCACATACATCAACTTTCCTTGCTTATTTGTTGGGTCTGGTGGTTGTTGGGTGGGATTTGATGTTTGTTGAGTCTTCTTAGGTCTCTGTAGTGCCTGTTGAGTGTCTCTGGGATGTCAGGAAACATGTCTGGAGTTGAATTTTTGGGCAGAGTCTTTCTCATCACCTTTTCATTTTTTATTGTCCTTGTACATTCGGTTTGGTATTCTGCTCCTTGGTATTGTGCTTGAGTTATCTCTTTCTATGCATAATAGAATTTATATATCAAGTTTCTTATTAGTCCATGCATTTTCATTTCTATTATATTGAAAATACAAAAAAAATAGGCATTTTGCATTGCTTGGAATTTTTTTCTTTTGAGTCCTTGTCATTAGCTTAGTGAATTTAGTGAAAGATTGCATTTTTACTTCAGAATTTCAGAGTTGAAATTGAAAATTGTATTGGTTTTCAGAAGCATGCCATTCAATGAAATTTAAATTTAGGAATTTGCATTATTTTCATATTTACTTTTCTTCCAAATTCATAACATCATGAGTTTCACTACCATATTCCCATATTCCCCCCTAGGTAGCTCAATATACCATTTCACAACAACTTTGATGAGGGTGCATTGAAATAATGTTAATCGAATATAATAGTCATTAAGGGAATTCGATGAGCACCAAAGGTGAAAGGTAGTGACGTGATCACCAAGATACTCTCCATTATAACTCCGGAAATGCGGCTAGTGGGATTCAAAACCTGTCATTACAAGACAATGACCATTTATGTATCAATATGGTCGATGAGAAAATTAATGTAACCACTCGATCTCGATATTATAGCTCTTCATAAGCTATTCCTGGTCTAGAATCTCCTCGTCCTCCTCCGGAGACGAAATTACATATTGAAAAACCAGATCCACCACCTCGTATTCCGAAAGGAGTACTCAAGCGATCTACCCACAATACAAATGTTGGAGCTTCCAAAAACTACTCTATTGTTGAGGACTTGGGTCAAACCCTTTGTGTGATGTTGTCTTTGGAGGTAATCCAGATGCGTCCTTCATAGAGTAATGCCTTACTATCTGCTTTAGGAGCTCTAGAACCCAATGGCTCAAAGGTTATCAAGTTTGATGTCACAGATGTGAAGCCTCGCTTTCCTTACCATGCAACTTTCCAAATCCACGTGGAGTACTCAAAGCATACCATAAAATGTGCAGTTGTTGATGAAAGCGCTGCTACATGTGTGATGTCCCTGATCTATTGGAAGGATCTTGGTTCTCCAAATATTTCCAAGTCATCGAACATGTTGACTTATTTTGATGGTCATTCCTTCCGCCCTCGCGATATTCTTCTCGCCTTTAAAGTCCAGTTAGGTGGGAAGATGGTAGAGGTAGTTGATGTGCCTTGATGTGCCTCTTGATTATAACTTGTTACTAGGACACAATTGGACCTATGCTATGGTCGTCATCATATCATCCATCTTCCGTACTCTTTGTTTTCCTCATGAAGGGAAAATCGTGACGATCGACCAGTAATCCTTTGCATACTCTAGTCCTAATGCATATATTGGACCATCGATCTCTGTGATCGAAAATTCTCAACCGACAACTGAGAATATCGGTGTCGGAATGTATTCTTCCCTTATGGGTAATTTTGACTTCACGAAACTGATTCACCACGTTTATGCCATGTCCAGTAGGCCCATTTCGACAGGGATGTTCATTCCTTTCTGCACTTCCTATTTTAGTGATCCTTGGACCCTACTTTCCTTGACTTCATCTTTTGAAGGTCAGTCACATATTGGAATTATATCACCAACCTCTGTTAGTCATGTTGCAGATTGGTCGAAAAACTTTACTCGTCATATTGAAGACCAACAACCAGTCGATGCAAGTCATGTTGGGGGCACAAATCTAGTCATTTCTAGTCACACTGCACATACACCACCAACCTTTGCTAGTCATGATGGGGATTCATCACCAATCTCTACCAGTCATGTTGGGGATTTTCTACTAGCCTCTGCAAGTCATGTTGGGAGCATGTCACAAGACACTGTAAGTCATGCTAAGGGAATTCATATGATTTAGAAGCCTAGACATGTAAGATGTAAGCCCAATTTCCTTTGTAGGCTTTGCAAAGGAGATCGCCTTACTCATTTGTCCCCTGCTACTTTTGTGGTACAATAAATGTGGTCCTTTCCTCGGGGCCCTTTGGGTTATGAGTCATCTTTGGCTTCCCAACCTTCTTTGGTTGAAACAACAGTCACACCTATGAAATCTTCGGTTGACACCCTTCTTCCTTTATAGGTTGATGCATCTCTTGACCTTGTTGTCTCACATCTTGTTCAACCAATGGTCGTGTCGATGTAATCTTCGACCGACAACACTCCTATTTTTGGGGGTGATGCATCTCTTGACCTTGTTTTCATGCATCCTACTCAACCAATGGTTGAAGAAGTGGTCGTGTCGATGCAATATTCGGTTGACCCCACTCTTCTCTTGAAGAGTGAAAATCCTAAGGTAGTGACATTGTCGATGCAATCTTCGATCAATCCCACTCTTCTTTTGGAGGGTGATGTGTCCTTTGACCGTGTCCTTAGAATTTCTAGTTATGTACCTTATTCACTAGGGAGAATTCCACTCTCTTTGAGTATTATCCCTCCAAGTCCTAGGGTGTTTTCCTTTGATTGGAATGATCTTGTAGAGCCTCGACTTCCTTCTTCTACACCCTTCCAGATAAGGGGCATTTTTAGATATATTGTAGATAAGGTAACCTTTGCAAGTATTTTATCCTCCTTGACTTGGAAAGATTTGGGTTTTCCCAAGCTTGTGTCAAATCTTCGTAAGTTGTTGACCTTTCACAGAAGTCTTGCACGGGATCCTTGGCATCCCCCATTACATGTTTAGAATATCATCCATGAGTCTGATTTAAGCTCTTTTCCGACTCGTCTGAAAAGCAAAAAGATTGTCGAGTGAATTTGTCCCTTTCACATTCGTTAAATTGGACTTGAAAGGTCGTGAGTCTTAGTTAAGCTCTTTTCCGAATCATTTTAAAAAAGAGAAAAGATTGTCGAGTGAATTTTTCCCTTTCACACTTGTTGAATTTGACTTGAAAGGTTGTGAGTCTTAGTTAAGCTCTTTTCCGACTCGTTTTCAAAAAGTGAAAAGATTGTCGAGTGAACTTGTCTCTTTCACACTCGTAAATTGAATTTGAAAGGACGTCTATTTGGCACAAGTTTATCCCTTTCTCACACCAAATAGACTAAATGACATAAAAAATGACATTTTTTGGTGTTAGGTTGTGATTGCATCTCATGCTCTTACTTGTATGATTGAGCCTTTAGTCGGTTCTTTCTTTGCATTATAAACCATTTGCCTCAGCAGTTTTTGGATCCTCAACCAGGCAGAGCCTCATTTATATCCTTCACAATTTGACACCCTATACCTAGGAGGGAACATTCCCTCGAGTGTCCATATCCTGCATGCATCTCCTTTCATTGAGCATAGGTACGTTCCACTGCTAGAACTAGTTTTGCTTACTTGCGACACTTGTTTCCTCCTCTGTATCAAAGCATTCATTTGTCTATAAAAAAAAAAACAAAGATGGGCGGGAAGGGAGTATTATATTATATTGGCAGTAGTCGTGTCACCTTTGAACAGAGCACAAAGTTATTGAGTCATTTTCTCACCATAATTTTGGGTTTAGCATGGCCTTAGGAAGTTGAGATTGTTACAAGAGTCTTCTCTACCGTCTGGTTACTCTTCCAGTCCCTATGGAGAATATCATTGATTCCTCCTACATCTTGTTAGCACTCTGTAATTCCCAGAGGTTGTCAAGGGAAGAAGAAATTGACAGAGGTAACTTACCAAAACCACTTTTGAAACTGGGATCTAGCCCTGCCAGTTTCAGAGAGGGATATCCCTGTATGATTTAGATTTGTTTGGGTTTTAGATATTAGGCTAGTTAAGAAGATCTAAGTTTGTTTGTTTGTTTATAAATATTGGCTGAAGAATTGCATTACACTTTCATTGGGCTATGGGATATTTTTTAAATATTAGAGTCTGATATAGTTTTTATAAGGTTCCTTCACAGGGCAAGATAATGAGAACACTGGATCTATTAGAATTAAATGAGATGAAAAGACAAAACAGATGCGAAAATCAACCAAGCAAAGAACCAATTAAGAATTTATTTACTTAATATCAGATGAATAACATGTAGATCAGTAAAAGAACAGAAACAGAGTGGTCAAGACAAATTATGTTCATTAACTTCCTTTTAATGATTATAAACAACAAACATAATGATTACAGAGAAAGATAAACATTAACAGAGAAAGATAAAAATCACCAACGTTCAAATGCAAGAATCCTGTGAATAGAATTTTTATTACTGGTCGATCCTTTTGAAAATATTACACAAATAGCTCCTCCAGCACAAAAATCGACCCTCAATACTTTGCAGTGAGAAGTATTTATACAATAATTACATCTTATCCTATCATTAATGATCATGATATTGTGGAGAAAAAATCTAACTAACTAGATTACAGATTACAAAATAATAGGAATGTTGATGATCTGTTCGAATCCTTGGTGTTGATTCTAGGGGAAGTAGTTGGTGATTCATCACTTTGACTTGATTTTCTTCCTCATGCTGACTCAGAAATCCACCTCACATTTACTCAAGTAAAGCACATAGGTCTTCCCACCTCTTTTGACTAGGGATGGAAACCTTGAGTAACCTTCTGTATGTTTCATCCATCTCAGTGTACTTGGAAAAAGTAGGCTTGGTAATGAAAATGTATTTTATCTCATGTTGGATGCTTAGGTCCAACTGTAAAGTTTCTAATAAATCCTTGCCATTAATGCTCCCTTGTATGACTGCAAACTTAGAACCATCTTTTCCTACTGTGAGGATCTTCTGCTAGTAATTTGACAGAGTGATGAGATTATCATTTATCACTAGTAGTCCTGGAATCCCTTTCTTGTGCAGTGTGTTGACCTCACTGAAAAATATATGCACTCCAATTTCCATCATCTGAGATTTCTCCTCCAGTTGCAGCATCAATCCTTTCTTGGTTAAAACTTTCTTAACCTCAAGGATAGTCTTTGTCCCGTCTTCAATTTCCAATGCCTCTAAGTCCTCTTTGGTCTTAGAATTTAAGAACCTGATGATTTTAGTGGCCTCTGTAGGCCTCTCTCCCAATTATTATCTTATCTTGACAATTGTTTGTATGGCTCTCTATACCAGTTCATGTTGCTCAAACACAATTTGTATGAGTGGCCAAATCTCTGTCATTGATTTGTTGATGTCCATCCAAATGTTTTCATTGGCTTTGAACAGTGTCTTGGCCATGACAGTCTCCTTTTGCAGCTTATGTATTTCTTGAGTGAGTCTTTGTGATTTGTGCATCTATGTGTTGTAGTTGGCCTAAAACATGGAGTTTATCTTCTGGAGGTTTTCAACCTCTTCTTGCAATATTTTTATTTCTTCTCCTTGCAGGGTCATGTCCTCCATTAACTTTACCAATTTCTCAGAAGGATCTGGTACTTTTACTGGAATGGTTGATGGAATCTCTGTTGTAATGGTTTTTGATGTTGTACTGACTCCTGTGAGAGGGACTGCTTCCAATGGGATGACTGCCATCTGCATGCTCTATTCTTTCTCTTTAACTAACTTGTCTATCTCATCTTCCATCTCCTTTATTTGTGCATTCTTCTCCATTATCAGTTTCAACATCTCCTCCTTGTGGCCTTCTTTCTCAGCCATTTCCTTTTCTTGTGAATATTCAGTGGCTAGGAGTTTCAGTTGTTTCCTTAGAGATGCTATGTCATCATTTTTCTTCTTCAGTAGTTCCTCGTCTGCTTTGACATTGGATGGATCATAGCCAATATTTAGTACCAACTCCTCTAGGGATTTGATCTTATTATCCTTGGCTAAGGATGATATATTTTCTATCTTTAGTTGTGATTGGACATTGTTCAAAGATACCTGCAACTTCGAGGAAGTTAGTGAAGTGTTTGTAAGGGTGGAGAAAACCATCTCCCCAGTTTGCCTATGCATATCCATTTGATCTACTAGATGGATCTCTTTCACATCAAACTCGAATGAAGATTTCTTGTAATTAGAAATAGTCTTGGGGTGAGGGACCTTCGTGTATAATAATTCCATGTGCATTCTTCCCTATTCTGTGTTGAAGGAAGACAAAAAATTATGCTGAGTTGTGGAAGTCTGCTTCCATAACTGGGTATATGTGCTACTGGTCAGAAGTTCATTTCTCTATTTGATCATTTTATATTTATCAAAGATACTAAGTCCTGTGGGATCCTATGAGGACTCAACTGACAGCATAGTATCCGCTTGCTTCTTGGATGAGGATATTGTAATACCCCAAGGACGAGACCCAGTTATATTGTTGAATTGTAATTATGTTTATAGGTTGGTGAGCTAAGTGTTTATAAGATGAAGACTTATATGTTTATTAGGCCGGAGAGCCTAGATGCTTAGCGTTAATTTTCGGTGTCCATAACCGTTTCTTGTTGCTTTCGTCACCCGTATGTTAGTTGAATGTTGTTGCGGTATTGCTTAGGAGATGAATTGAAGAAGCAGGTTGTCAAGCTTGTGAGAAACTCTCTCAGGTGAGAGAGTTTGTCGGGAAGTGAGTTCTCCTAGAAGGGAGTCCCGTAGCAGCTACAATACTTTGAGACTTCTAGTCCAACCTTTTGTTGAAGCCCAAGGTAAGGGAGGTGTACTAGCTGATGGAATTGTATTAGTGAAGGTGTACCCTTCTAGGGTGGAGTAGGCGTGTGGGGAATGAGGGTATGTGGGTTGTTGGCGTAAGTGGCTCCTGGGATAAAAGATCCTTCCTATTGTTTTGTGCAACTTCCTTGTTTTCCTTGCCAAGCCTAGAATTCCCTTGCCTGGTGGAGTTTAGTCCCAACTCAGGGGTGACCTACTGCTCAGAGTGATGAGCAACATAGTCTAAAGCTAGGAGGTTCATGGAAGGTCTGCACACAGTTGGTGGTTTTACTCCAGTTAAAATATAAGTATCGTTCTTTTATTAATAATATATGTTATGCATGTCTGTGATTCTTGAATGTTATCATGTATTTCGTTGCATGTATGAATTGTTGTTAATTCCATTCAAGTCTATATGATAGCAGTAACTCTGTGTTAATTGTTTTAAATTCCTTAAATAGTCATGTTGTGTGTGTGTGTGTGTGTGTGTGTGTGTGTGTGTGTGTGTTTCACAGTGGCATTGCTCGACATGTTGGTGGTTGGGGACATTACAAATTGGTATCAAAGCTAGTTTGTAGAAGACAAGGTGTTGGGTAGCATTCCCGGTAGTGGTGTTGACGGCCAAGGGACGTTACAAATTTGTATCAGAGCCATGGTTTCAACACTGAGCTTGAATGGGCCATGTTAGTGGAAATTGAAGCAAAAGTTTTGGAAAGAATTATTGTTGACGTAGACAAAATTCGAGTTTAGAGCCAAGGTTTCAATGCTGAGCCTAGATGGGTTGGATAAGTGGGCATTGGACCCAAGGTTTCAAGTGGAAATTGTGTCTGGAGGAACCAATTTCAAACCTTAGAACGTTCCTGAGTGCCAAGAGGTTACTTTGGTTGTGTTACAAAGCTTGGGAGGGGTAGAGGTATTATAAAACCATGACAAACGTGGTATTTGGCCACATAGAAAGAGATCAAATCATTGGTGGTGTTGGGACCGTAGGATCTATTTGGAAGGAAGGTAAATCCTTTACGACCATCAGATGTGGAGAAGGTGCAAGAGGGTTATCCTATAAGCCTTTCGGAGTTCGGAAATCGGGAGAAGTGGGATGTGATGATGCACAAACTTTCGAAACTTGAAGTTCCGAAGAAAAAAGGAGCAAATGTGGTAGGGATGGATGAAATCACCAGGGTGACATGGACCTTCCTAAACATGCCACATGCCACCTCTTTAGTTGGTGACAGTTGTACTATGTGGGGTTGGAGGTTAAAGAAGTTTGGAAGTTCAGAAATTGGGAAAATGGAAGGAAGCAAACGTAAAAAATTTCGAAGTCTGAAACTTTGGAGTAATGTGGCATGATGAAGTCACCTGGATTGAAATGGACACATGGGTTGTGTGCCATGTGTCAGTGGGTTTCAAACCCATGGAATATTGAAATGGAATTTGGAACATGATGTGTGTCACCCATCTGACTGGGACATCTGTCAGCTACTAGTATTCCACCACGTGGCATTCTGTATGAGCAGGGTTAGTGGGGCACGAGGTTACGTAACGTAGTTAAATTTTGGAGGAATCACAGTGGAGTTGATCATGATACATCAATATCGACAGCCAAAAGGCATTGCGAGGACCCAAGTTTCCTGATAGTTAATTTCCCAAGGCGGTCTCGCAATCCAAACCATGGTTTCACCGAGGGGTTACGTGTCAGCGTCAGAAGAATTGTGGGATGAAAGGTGGGTTACTCCAAATCATCGTTGCATTCCCCCACAATTGGAAAATCATTAAGTGATGTGATGTAATGACGTCACCAAAGGTGACATGGGAGTGTTCGGAGATTAACAGTTGGGGGATGTGCAGATGGGAAATCCTCCAATTTCTCGAAGCTGCGAAGGCCCAAAGTCCCGAAGATCTGAAGTCCAAGTAAGCACCTATAGAAATAGTGCTTGGTCATGGCCGTGATCGTTTTAGTTGGGGATTGAGAGAAAGGGGATAGTGCCCAAAAATTATAGCACAACAGAGCTAGAAAAGAAATGGAATTTGAAAGTTTTCTTGAATCATATTGGTTTGTGAATATTGTGGGAATTGTTAAGGACTGATGGCCTGACAAACTTCAGTTGACTGCACATTGTGTTTGCATAGTTTAACGAGTGTCAGAACCAAATCGAATTGCCATAGAGTACAGAGAAATGGAGGAGGCACGGAATGCTTCCAGTTTAGAGAATGAAGTAAAAGGAATGGAAGTCCATTTGGGAGTGGAGGGGTTGAACTCCAATGGACACATAGAAGAGATAGATAGGGAAGGGAAAATGATGAAAATAATTGAACGATTACAAAAATATGCCTAGACTCACCGAGAAGATAACATAAATCTCATGAAATCTAGGGATCAACATGGATAATTCAACCTAAAGTTGATGCGAATACTGGAAAGGATATAAAGAAAGTTGGATAAAGAGAGTGACTCCAGTAAATCAGGAAGTCATAGGTCCTTTGATGTGAAGAGGAAATCCAGGAGTGTTGGAAGACACCATCATCACTCCCAAGGATACTCCAAGGGGAGGGCACACAGTAGTTCAAGCCCATTTCCTACCAGAAAGCATAGGATATTTGGAGTGGATGAACTGAAGGGAGAAATGAATAAGATTAAGCCTCCTAGTTTTGACGGAGAACATAAGAAATATGAAGATGTTGAGACATGGTTGCTGGGCATGAGGAAATATTTCCAACTGCAAAACTATTCTTCTCATCCAGAGGGAATAATTTCCATTTACCAACTTAAAGGAAAGACATCCATATGGTGGGAGCAGCTTATGAAAGTACAACATGTCAGAGAGAAGAATGTTACATGGAGGGAATTCAAGAGACATTTTGAAAAGAAGTACTTAAATAAGAGGTATTATGACAAGAAAATGAAAGAGTTCTTCGAACTCAAGTTGGGAAGTATGTCCATTGATGAGTATGAAAGAAGATTCTTGGAGTTGTTGAAATATGTCCCCTTCATCAAGGATGAGACAATTAAGATTCAAAGGTATCCGAGTGGGATGCCATCTTCCATCAGTGACAGGATCCAGTATGATGACCTGGAAACTATGGAAGAAACTTTAAGGAGAGAAAAATTCTTATATGATCAACAAAAAGAAAATCCTACTTTCCAAAAATCTTGGGAATAGAAGAAGTTTAAGAGGGATCAGAGGAAGAAGGGAACTAAGATACCCTTTTTCGGAAATAGTCCTCAAGGAAAACAATCTTTTAGATAACCCAGGAAGGCTGAAATAGGTGGGAAAATTCCAAGACAGTCACCTATGGAATGTTGGTGTTGTAAAAGAAATCATAGGTACATAGATTGCCCCCACAGAAATGACAAAGTGAAAACTATCCACAATGTTCAGTAGGCAGAAACAGTGGAGGACATGGGCAATAGAATACCAAGGATCTATGTGACCTTGGACAACAAGCAAGATGAGTTTCAATCACATATGATTGAAGTGGAAGGTATTCTCAACAACCATGACATTACTGTTTTAATTGATTCCAGAGATAGTCATAGTTATATAGATCCTAGAGTGGTGGAAAATTTTCATTTGCCAATAAGAAAGCTTGGAAAATCTTGGTTAGTGCAACTGACTATAGGAACCAAAAGAAAAGTTATTGAGTTGGTTAAGTCATGTCCAATGGGCATGAATGGAATGAACACAAGGGATAAATTGAACGTCTTACCTTTAGGTTCCTATGGCTGTTTAATTGGGATGGATTGGTTGGACCAACACCATGCCATATTAGACTGCCATATCAAGGCATTCACTTTCCTAGATGAGGAAGGGAATTAGAGAACAATCCAAGGAATTCCCAGAGCAGTTGTTGTCAGAGAAATCTCAACAATGCAGTTGAAGAAGTGCCACAGGAAAGGTTGTCAATTATTTGTAGCCCACATGGAGGAAGCATCTAAGGATAAAGTATCAAATCTTGAGGACCATGAGGTACTAAAATATTTTGAAGATGTATTCCAGAAGGTACCAGGACTACCCCCGAAGAGAGATATTGACTTTTCTATAAACTTGATGCCTAGAGCAGCTCCAGTGTCAAAAACTCCTTATAGAACGAGTACGCCAGAGCTAAAAGAACTGCAACTGTAGATTGAAGAACTTCTGAAGAATGGTTATATATGCCCAAGTGTGTCACCTTGTGGTGCCCCGGTCTTGTTTGTGAAGAAGAAATATGGAACGTTGAACAAAGTGACCATTAAGAACAAGTATCCTTTGCCAAGGATCGATGATCTCTTTGATGAGTTGAAGGATGCTAAGATATTTTCAAAAATCGATCTTAGGTCAGAGTACCACTAGGTAAGGATAAAGGATGAATACATTAGCAATACCACCTTCAGAACAAGGTATGGTTACTATGAATTCACAGTGGACCATTTGGGTTGTCAAATGCACCCGTTGTTTTTATGTGCCTAATGAATGGTGTGTTCAGGAAATATCTAGACAAGTTTGTCATAGTCTTTTTGGATGACATCCTGGTGTATTCCAAGTCAGAGGAAGAGTATGAACATCATCTAAAGATGGTGTTTCAAGTGCTAAGAGAGCACCAATTGTATGCCAAATTGAGCAAGTGATCATTCCATCAAAAGAAGATCCATTATTTGGGACATATCATTTCAAAAGATGGGATAATTGTGGATCCTGAGAAGATATAATCCATTAGAGAATGGTCAGCGCCGAAGAATGTAACAAAATTCAGATCCTTTATGGGTCTAGCTGGTTATTACAGAAGGTGCATTGCAGGGTTCTCGAGGATAGCTCACTGCATCACTTCCTTGCAAAGGAAGGAGAAAAATTTTCAATGGACAAAAAGAATGTGAGATAAGCTTCCAGAAATTGAAGCAGTTTTTAACCAGTGCTCCAATCATAAGGATTGCAGATTCGAATGAATATTTTGTAGTGTGTACAGATGCATGCAAAGAAGGACTGGGAGGAGTCCTCAGCCAGAATGGATTTTTCATATGTTATGAGTCCAGAAAATTGAAAGAGCATGAAAAGAATTATGCAACTCATGATTTGGAGTTGGAATCCATAGTGCATGCCCTGAAGAAATGGATAAACTACCTTATGGGAAGGAGGTTTGGACTAAGGACAAAACATAACGGTCTGAAGTATTTGTTTGATCAACCAACCTTGAATGCTAGGCAAAGTAGGTGGTTGGAATTCCTTTGTGAGTATGACTTTGATATCAAACATATCAAAAGGAAGGAGAACAGAGTGGCTGATGCACTCAACAGAAGAGTGCATGAACTACATGATACGACCAATAGCATGTATCAAAATGATATTAAAGGCATAATTTCAGAAGCTGCAAATGAAGATTTGAAGTACATGGAATTGGTAGCAAAGCTACAACAAGGTGAGATGCTACAGAAAGTGGAAGATTATAAATTGGAAGTTGATGGAACACTTTGGTACAAAAACAAAATCTATGTACCTAATCTCCAAGAATTGACACTACTACATATGGGTGGATTATTCCATGAAAATTTTCCACGCTTCCACTAGTTTCATATTTTTTTTAAACAGGGCGGGATTTCCATCGTTATTGCCACGAACATTCGTCGCAATATCGACGAAAATCTTCATTTAACCTAGTCGAGATTTCCGTCGCTATAGCGACAAACTTTCATGGCAATAGCGATGAAAATTTTGTCTATCTCATTGGTCAGTGTTAACGACTAGTTGACTATTTTATCTATATATATGTGACTTTAAGAGACTTTGTGACACAATTGCTATAGTTGCGACACTATTCTTGGATTTTGTTTGAGATGTTTATTTTTTCCGTCACCCATCGGTTGAACAAATCCAATTCTCAATCTACATAGCTTGAATTTTGAACTTGCAAGGTTAGTATGTTATTTTTTATTGATGTACTCATTTAACTTGTAATTTTTTTTTCAAATGTCCAAATGGCATTTAGCTTATTTTTTCCTTGATAATATATTTATATAATATGTGTAGTTATACCATATTTCATGTATTTGGTTTTTGGATATAGTTAGTATATTCTATGGAAAAGGGTATGTGGATTCCATAATACTCTAGGTTTATGGAATCCACATACCCTTTTCCCTTCAATTGTAGCTATAATCTCTCTCTCTTTTCATTGA
>JZKD02S1672730.1:2266370-2294771 GCA_000966675.3 Picea glauca
TTTGGTTCAATTGTAGATAAGAGTGCTAGGTGTGTTTGTTCTGGTGAATGGATTTTTCTTCTAGTCTCAACTCCTGCATCTTTGTTTCCAATAATCTGATTTAAAGGATGATTCTCCTGTACTCGTTTGCTAGGTGTCTTTGGAGATACTTGTTGAACTTTCTCTTTTGTTTCTATTGGATTCTCTTCATATGCCTCTTCTACTTCATCTTCTGCTTATTCTTCTTCGAAAAGTTGTTCCATTGATTTGTTTTCTTCTTCCATTGATTATGTTTTGTTTGTTTCATCAATTGTTACGTTGATTCTTTCCACAACTTTGTTCAATATTAGATTGTAACATTTGTATTCTTTCCTTGTACTTGAGTAACCAACAAGTACTCCTTTGTCCACATGAGAGTCAAACTTTCCCATTCTGCCATCTTCTCTTTTGATGTAGCATTTGCTTCCAAAAACTCTGAAGTGCTTCACATTTGTTGTTCTTCCTTTCCATAGCTCATAGGGAGTTTTACCAGTGTTGTTTCTAAGCATTACTCTATTTTGAATGTGAACTATTGTATGCACTATCTGTGTCCAAAATATATCTGTCAATTTTGAATCCATTAGCATTGTTCGAGTCATTTCCTGTACTGTCATGTTCTTTCTTTCAACAACTCGATTATGTTGAGGTGTCCTAGTAACGAAGAATTTCCTTTTTATTCCATGACTGTTGTAGTAGTCCATAAATTCCTTTGAAGTGAACTCTCCTCCATTATTAGATCTCAAGCATTTGATTCTTGAATCCATCTCTCTTTCAACGATTTCCTTGTAGATCTTGAAATTCTCAAAAGCTTCTGACTTGTTCTTGAGAAAGCAAACTGTAGTCATTCTTGTATAATCATCAACTAATAACATAAAGTATCTCTCACCTTTTAAGCCCTTTGTTGTAGTTGGTATAACTAGATCAATATGCACAATTTCCAATGGTCTTGTTGTTGAATATTCCTTTGATTTGAAACTGGTCTTTGTTTGCTTTCCTTGTTGACAATGCTTGCATAAAGTGTTGGTTGGTTTCGTGATCTGGGGCATTTCTCTGACTGCTTCTCTTTTGCTGACTTTGACAAGGTTATCAAAATGCATGTGACCCATTCTTTTTTTCCATAGCCAACTTTCATCTTCCTTTCCTAGACAACACTTTTCATTTCCAAATTCACTTAACACATATATGTTGTTTGAAGTTATTGCAGTTGTATCGACCAATTTCCTTGAACCTTCTCTTCTTATCTCACACTTTTGTGAATCGAAAGTAAATTTATGACCTTGGTCACACATTTGACTCACACTTAGAAGATTATGTTTCATATCTTCTACCAATAGAACATTTTGTGCCTTTTTATTCTTGTTCCCAATTCGTACTGTGCCTTCTCCAATGATTTTGGCTGAATTATCATTTCCGAAGGAGACTAGTCCATTTCTTTCCTTTTTCAATGTAAAAAATTTGTCTCTATCACATTTCATTTGTTTTGAACACCCACTGTCAACATACCAACCGTGTTTCTTCTACTTAGTTTGTAGAGTGATTGTGCATTCTTCATTGCTATATTGATCTTGCTTTCTTATCCATGTCATCTTTTGAGGTTCTTGTCTGTGACTATTGTTGTTTTGTTGAGGTTCTTTAGGAGGGACCGTCATTCTGCAATTTTTGGCCACATGTCCAAAATTGTTACATTTGTAACATTCCACTTCAGTGCTCAAAGATTCAAACCTGTTGTAACTTCTTCTTTGTGTTTCACTGGGTCTTATTGAGTAACCCCTTTATGTATGACTCTCAAAGTTGTTATTGTTCCTATTGTTAGCTCTGCAATTCACAGCTTTATGTCCAAAATTATTACATGCATAACATAAACCAAAAAATATAGTTTGATACCTGGGAGTTGAATATATTTTGAAAGAAGGTTATCTTATGAATCCTTCTTCTTCTAGAGGCCTATCTGTCTGTTGTTGATTCTAAAATCTAAATCTTCTTGGTGGAAGAGTGTCCTTGTACATCTTCCTATCCCCTTTGATTGTTTTTGCATAGCTTTTTGGATTTGTTTCTTGCTCTGTTGTTTTGGAGTTTGATCCTTTTTCTGTCTGATTGTATCCAAGTCCAGACTTGTCAAGATGAGATTTTTGGCTATTGATCATGTCATCTAGAACTTTTGAGCTATTCTGCATATTTTTCTTTTGAATATCCTTTCTTAGTGTGACAATCTATGCTCCCAAGTTTCCAATGATCTTGTCCTTTTCTTCTAGTTGTTCTTTGAGTGCTTCTTCAATTATTTTATCTTCTTCTACTTGAATCTTCAATCTTGTGATCATTTGTTCTAGTTCTCGAGTGTCCGTTTTCTTGTCTAGTTCTGCTTGTATTTTCTTGTTTTTCTTCTTTTCTCTTCTGATAACTTCTATGGCACACATTAGTTCTTCTTGATAGTCAACTTCTGTCTCTTCAATTTCATCTTCGACTACTTCATATCCTTCTTCGGCTAGTTCATATTCTTCTTCGGAGTCTTCTTTGTCAGAATATTTTATTGCCGTGAATAGAACTCTTCCTGTCTCACTGTCACTGATTTCATATTCATCTAAGGATGAGATGTTTTCTTTGACGCATAAACTTTTCTTGAAATCTTTCTTTGTAGTTCTTTTTCCTTTATATGTGTGTTTTCCTTTTGAGTTTCCTTCATCATTTATCTTTTTCTTATGAGGACATTTGTTAGCAAAATGACCAATACCATGAAAATTAAAACAAATTAAAGGAAGCTTACCTCTATACCTACCATGGTTCCCTTGTTTAGTCTTTTGACGAAGTTGGCCACTTATTCATCATCTTCCAAGACGTCGTTGCTACTGCTATATTCTTCTTGTTCCTTTTTCTTTTGCTTTGATATTTTGGATGCTTTGAAGGCTTCTTATTTTACATTTGGATTTTCCTTCTTAGTTCTCATTTCATATGCTGTGAAGATTCCATGCAGTTCATCCATGCTTATTGAGTTTAGATCCGATCTTTCTTCTAGTGTTGATATCTTAGGGTTGAATCTCATAGGAAGAGATCTTAGTACATTTTGAACAATTACAGATTCTTCGTTTTCTTCTCCCAATCCTATGATTGCATTCACTGTTTCGTCAACTCTTAAGAAGTAGGATGTAATATTCTCATCTTCCTTCATTTTTAGTTGTTTGAACTGACCTCTGTAAGTTTGAAGTTTTGCTTCTTTGACTTGTGTATCTCCTTCATAAATATTTCTAAGCTTGTCCCAAATCTCTTTGGTGGATTTACAATGTGCAACTTTGGTTAATATTGTTTCACTGAGACCATTCAAAAGTGCATTTGTAGCTTTGGAATTATTCTGACCAAGTTTCACTGCTTTGTCATTTGTTGGTGGAAATGATGGTACTATGTATCCATCTACAATTGATTGCCAAATTTCAAACCCCTGTGCTTGTATATATGTCTTTATCCTTATGCTCCAAAAAGCATATTTTTGTCCATCAAAGTGTGGTATTCTATTTTTATATGAGTTGGTACTCTCCATGATCTACCTTTCAGTGGTTAAACTGATTTATGAAGGAACTTGCTTTGATTCCAATTGTTGAATTACTGAGAGGGGGGGTGAATTAGTAATAGCATAATTATAATCATTTTTCTCCAAATAATCCAAGTGTTATATCAATGTAGAATTATTATCCAATAATGAGTAATAAGAAATGAACAATCACGCACATAAATAGTACACTAGTGTTTTACGTGGAAACCCAAATCGAGAGAAAAACACAGAATGATTTATCTTATATGTCTTGAAGAATTACATTCATTGGAAGCACCAAATTCCTTTGTTTTCTAGCTGCAACTGGAAGGAGGCTCCAACCACCTAGTTTCTCAGGCTACAACCCAAGGGAAGCTCCAACTCCCCAATTCTCTGGCTACAACTAGAAGGGGGCTACAACCCCCTATGTTATCCATCTACAATTGGAAGGTGGCTACAACTATCTGTCCTTGCCCCGTCCAACCACCCTGAAGTAGAAGTAGAATGATGGAACCACTGTCACATTATCATTGTGAGATATATCGTTGTAAACCTATACCAATCAACCTGTAACAAACAACCTGTACCAATAACCTAAACCATGCATCAACCTGTACCTCAACCTGTAATCAACCTGTACCATAAACAAGTGCATCAACCATGCACCAACCTGTACCATAAACAATTGCAACCAACCATGTACCAAGTATGTACCTCAACCAAAATCCCTCATCAATTTCATCATCCAAATATGATTTCTAACTCTGTAATAGATCTGGTGTATATGATCAAATACCTACAAACCTTCCTTAACTTTAACAACAAGAGACTAGAATTTTCATCAAACATTTTTTTAGTCTCACAAGACTAGTTTTGGATTAGTCAACAACCCTAACTTGAAATAATCATAACTCTGTAACTGTAATGAATAAATATATGAAACTGATATACAATGTTCTTCAGTGTGTTTTATGAAATTCTCTAGGTGTCACTATTTGGAACCTTTCAGAAAATGATTTATGGAAAAAATGGCACACCTTGCTAAATTCTGGCTTATTCTAGAGAGTGACCTTGTAGAGAGTGCCCCACACATAATATTTGTTGAATTGATCTGAAACTGTCAAAAATCATACTATAGACTGTACTCTAACCAACACATTTGGTATTACTAAATTTTGATCTGTTATGAAGAATTTATGATGTTTTTACCTGAAACACATGTTTTTGACTAGTTTTAGGACTAGCCACAAACCCTATTTTCCACGGAGTGTAACTCCAAAAATAAAATGACCCACAAGATGAATTATTTACCACAGATACTTGGATATGTTTCCTCAATGGCATAACAATTTAACGGTTTGAATCATTCTATAAAAAACGTTATTGCGAAAATGGTGAGATGACCTGAAAAAACATACCTTAGAAAGCATCATCAAAATAATTTATCCTTCCTTGAATTTTGGCCTTCTTTTCTTCACTTTCCTCAGAAATTAGCCTTAGATATCCTTTGGCTACCTCAGACACCTATAGGTATTCAATATGCTCAAGTGTGTCTTAAATGAGAGAGCCTTGCCTCTTATTTATAATCTCCAAGTAGCATCCTTAAAAACATCTTCTAGGTCACTTTGCCCACTTTCATTATTTTAGGGTTAACCCACTTCTAATTTCTCCATTAAATCTATTATTGAATTAATTTATTTTTTATTCACTTTGAATTATAGTACTCTCATCACTTCACTTTGTTATTTACCTTTTAAAATCTCTTAAACCACTTTGACTACTTTGACCTTTTGGGGCTTCTAGATGACATATGAGGGTCCTCCAACCTCGTAAGGCCATAGCTCTCAAATCGTGAGGAGTTATGTGACATTCCACATACCACCAGAAATGGCATGACAAGAACTATCCATATAGGATGGTTCACTAAAAAATTCACTATCATTTGTTTCATTATTCCACAAATAAGCATGGGTTCTCTATCCATACTTCTAGGATAACTCAATCCACAAAGCATCTTCCCGTGAGGGCTTTCACCATAAGGGGACCACTTTGGAGTTCATCCATTTCTACTTATTATCAACCATGACAAGAAAATAATGATTCATATTTACATCAAACAATATTGGGTCCATTACCCAACCTTTGTGCTACGGGGCTTTCTTCAAGGGTTGACATTAATGACAACCAACCTTAATCAAAACCTTACATTTCTCTAGAGATATGCCACCTTCTCGATTGACCAGGGATTCATGAATTAACCATTTCTCCTTCATCATTGACCTATGTATCTAGTACGCACCTTTGGAATCCTACGATGGTACTGGAGTTATCTGTGTGTCTCCTGTAAGCTCGAACGCATTTGTATTTGTGTGAGATGTGTTATGTCTTAGCATTAGGTTGTTTCCATTTTTGGTGTCCATAACCATTTTCTATTGTTGTCATCACCCTTATGCTAGCTAAATGTTGTTGTAGTATTTCTTAGGAGATGAATTGAAGAAGCAGGTTGTTGGGCCTATGAGAAACTATCCCAGGTGAGAGAGTTTGTTGGGAAGTGAGTTCTCCTGGAAGGGAGTCCCGTAGCAGCTGCAGTACTCTGAGACTTATGGTCCATCCTGTTGTTGAAGCCTAAGGTAAGGGAGGTGTAATAGCTGATGGAATTGTATTAGTGAAGGTGTACCCTCCTGGAGTGGATCAAGCATGTGGGGAATGATGGTCTGTGGGTTGTGGGCATAAGTGGCTCCTGGGATAAAATATCCTTCCTATTGTTTTGTGAAACTTCCTTGTTGTCCTTACCAAGCCTAGAATTCCCTTGCTCGGTGGAGTTTAGTCCCAGCTTGGGGGTGACCTACTACTGAGAGTGATGAGAAGTGCGGTCTAAGGATGAGAGGTTCGTGGAAGGTTTTCACTTAGTTGGTGGTTTTACTCTAGTTAAAATATAAGTATCATTCTTTGCTTGATAATATATGTTATGCGTGTCTGTGATTCTTGAATGTTATCATGTATTTCATTGCATGTATGAATTGTTGTTAATTCCATTCGAGTTCATATGATAGCAGTAACTCTGTGTTAATTTTTTTTAATTCCTTAAATAGGCATGTTGTGTGTGTGTGTGTGTGTGTGTGTGTGTGTGTGTGTGTGTGTGTGTGTGTGTGTGTTCCGTAGTGGTGTTTCCCAACCTGTTGGTGGTTGGGGACGTTACAAATACTTATTAGAGCTAGTCTGTAGAAGACAAGGTGTTGGGTAGTGTTCCCGACAGTGGTGTTGATGGTCGAGGGAAGTTACAGAAGTGGACACTATGTGTTGGATTCTTGAGAAGAATGATGAATGTGGTCCCTCCATAACTATAGTGCACTGTGTTTCTTCTTCTCTAAGTCTTTCTAGTGTGTGACTAGTCTTAGCCCTCTTCCTGGAGACTTGGAAGTCTTTTGCTAACACCTCTGTGATTGAAGGAGAGATTTGTTTCCTAGCTCTCTTCTCTGTTTGTACTTGTGGAGTGTTGGTATGTGAAATAATGGCAGGTGAAGGTTTCTCTTCTGTATCCAACAATGTATTTTCTTGCCAATCTATTTGATTATGAACTTTTCTATGTTTGGTGTTGGCACATGAGCATAAGGAGACATTTTATTTTTAATCTTGGTTTCTGCTATAATGCCACAGGGGTCATAATGCCATGGGAATCTTAGGCTAAAATTCATTTCCTTTAAAATATTATTGGATTCTTCCCCTGCAACTCTGTTGTTGCATATGAAAGAACCAATTTGGCTCTTGATCCTGAGCTATTGTTTCTTATTGAATGTCACAAAGTGGATATCATCAAAGTTGATAATTTGTCTGATGTATTCCAAGGAAAATATTCTGACATGAAGGTATTTTGGCAACTTGTAAGGATCTAGTTCACATCCATAGACTCTGATTTCAGTATGGTTCTAGTAAAGATGCCAGTCACCTATTTTGACTAAGTCTGATAGGTGAAGGATTCTTTGGACCTGCTCATTTATATTGGGTTCCTTTCTGATGTTGAGCATGCACACCACTAGATGGTAAAACTCATCGATGAACTGTTTGAAGCTGAATTCGGATGAGTTCTTCCTCACTATTGATGTCCAAGAGGTCACTGAATGAAGATTTCCATCTTGATCCAAATTTTGGAGAGAAAAGGAGAATTTTTTTGCATCGAAGAAAAGGAAAAGATATACTAGTACTCAGGAGTACCGGAACATTCCTTTTGTGGAGAACTTGAAAAGATGTTCATGGATGTTGTTAATGATTACTAGGTTTAATGGCACTTTTCGACAATGTATATGGTGGTGATTATATTTCCAACAGAAAATGATTGTGTCGACTAGGTCTGGATCGGTGAACAGTGCGGGAATGGTAAAAGAACAGAGTTAAATGGTGTAGGGAGGTGTCCGTTATGGAGCAGGTGGTGAGTTGGATGGGTAACGATCATGGGAATTGGCATTGATTGGCCAACGGATGGATGAAAGTGATGTGGAGGAAATTGAATGGACAATGGGTGGATATGATGTGACGTGTGATAGGTGAGTGGAGTGTGATGTGTTGATAGGGTAGTGGAGTGCGATGGCGGAGTGCAGTGATGGTATTGATGAGTGGTTTGGCGGTTTATCGGAGGGGGGTGGGGGTAGGCAGTAAGAAGAAATGAGTGAGGGGGGTCCAAGTAAATATGGAGGTGACATGTTATGCGGGGACCGTGCCAGAAAAACCACTAACTCAGAGCTCTCCCACCGTTAAATGCAGAAAGGTCGGGGGGGGGTATGATATCCACTATAGACCGCTGAGTTGGGCGTTCTTTGATCGACTGCTGAGATTAGTGCGCCCTTTAGCCACAAAGTGTCAAACTATCAAATCACCATGGAACTTAGGATAAAAGTATATTGTGGGTAGCACTAGCTCCCCCTTTTTTAATTTTTTCACCGAGGGGTCAAAAACACATCAATTTAACTCAAAATAAAGGCATTTAATCAACCTTTTACAATTTTTTTATTGAAATAAAACATGCCAACCTAGTTTCTAATCTAATTAACCAACACATCAACCTAGATTAATATGTTCGGTCAATAATTACTCTAACCTAAGAGATTTGGCCAAGCTTAGACTATTTGGTCAAACTTATTCACTGACCTATCTAATTTGGCTAAGATTAGACTGTTTCGCCAAATTTATTCACTATCCTATCTGCATAAATTTAAAGGGTTTGATCATGTTTATATAGTATGAATCAAACCAAATTTATTTCATGGGGTTTTATCTTTTTTCTCTTTTTCTATTTTTATACCCTCTTTTGATTCTTTATATATTTTTTATTTTTCTGTCTTTTCTTTTCTTTTTCTTTTTCTTTTGTAAATCATTTGTAGAATAAAATATTATTTACAATACAATACAACTAGAAGAAAAGATTAGAATCACCAAGTGATCCAATGAAACATAGGGTTATAACAGGTGCTCCACTTGGGGATGGTGCTCTCCTTGTGAGGTGCCAAGAACCAACTACCTGCTGCCTTGAGTCTTCTTCTCCAGTGTTTTTTCTGTGACCTGGTTTTCTTTATTCTAATTGTAAATCTGGTGGTCTTGATCAATGGCTTAGGGCCTTCTCTTCAAGCTTCAACCATCTGATAAAAATCACCCACACATGACATAAAAGTAAATATGGTTTGTACAATGAGATGAGTGACTAAAAATCTTCATTCTAGTGGAACATAATGTTTGAGCATTCTGCCATTGATAGGTCCTCCTAGCAGGTCTGATCCATGTGAGTCCTTGAGTAGGAATGCATTGTTTGCTCTATAATCCTAGATTATGAAAGGGACTTTACACAAATTGTCGAACTTTCCATGCTTTCTCTTGTCTTCATTTCTTGAATCCCACTTTAGTACCATATCACCCAATTTTAAATCATCATCCTTGACTCTCCTATCATATATTTTCTTGATTCTCTCTTGAATTACTTGAGTATGGTTATAAACATCTTCCCTGGACTGTTGAAGTTGTATCATCTGATTGATCCTCTTTTGGATTTCATTAGGCTCTACCTGTACTTCTTGTAACAACTTCATAACAGGGACACCCAAAGAGGTAGGAAAAATAACATCTATTCCATACAACAATTGACAAGGAGACATACCAATTGATCTTTTTGTAGTCATGAACCAACTTGTTGTGCCAAGATTTCTTTTTTTTTCTGCAACATCTTCTTGATGATATTTACCAAAATTTTATTAGAGGACTATGCCAATCCATTTCCTTGAGGGTAAAAGGTTGTTGAGTTCCCTAAAATGATTTGATACTTACTGCAAAATTATATCGTGTTTTTTGATCTAAAATTTGTTGCATTATCTGTGATAATCTTCTTGGGGCATCCAAAACAAGAGAGAATGTTAGTTTCCAAGAATTTTATAATCACAACGTCAATGGCTTGCTTGGAAGGTACAAATTCAATCCACTTAGTGAAGTAGTCTGTAGTTGTACGGATCCACTTGTGCTAGCCTGAAGAAGGTGTGTGAATCTCCCCAATAAAATCTAAACCCCGCTGCTTGAATGGAGCTTCAACCGAAATAAGTTTCAAGGGCAAAGGAAAAAAGTTTCCTTTATCCTTCAAAGATCTAGCACTTGTGACATAAGGTTACCTTTTTATGGACATTTGCAAACAAGGTAGGCCAGTAGAAACCAACTCTAAGATCTTGTTAGCAATAATCTTCCAATTTAAATGCTCGCCACAATCCCCTTCATGGAATTCCTGCAAGGCTTTGTAAGATTCATCTTTTAATAAACAACTCAGTAAAATGCCTCCAACATATTTCCAGTAAATATTTACATTCATAATGCAATATTTCAAAGCTTTAAGTTTTAAGAATCTAGCTTTAGTCTTTGTCAAGCCAAGAGGAGCTTGTAAATGATGTAGGACAAACATAAGGTCTGCGTACCATGAATAATTTGAGAACACATCTTTGACATGTAGAGTCACCTGCTCCTCATGTTCATCAACTGCAACTAGAAAGTTTATATCTAAAGCATGAAAATTTGATTCAGCCATCAGTTTGGCTGAACCTTGACCCTTGATCAGTTAGGTTGGTTTCATTTCTATATCATACTCAAGGATTACAAAAATCCATTTCCCTCTTCTACCATCTGGGTTATCCTGAGTCAAAATATCCTTCACCACTGCATTAGGAACATAAGCAATCATATGTGAATGGAGAATGTAAACTCTGGAATCTTTAATTGCTTTTACCAAAGAAAAATCTTGTTTCTCCATGATGTTGTAGTTCAATGCAACATCTCTCAATGATTTGTTGAAAAATGCTATAGGTTGTTCATAGCCTTCCCTATTTTTCTGCAAAAGAACTGTTGCAATGGTATGTTCAGAAGCAAAATAGAATAAATAGAAATCTTTGGTATAATCGGGACTGATTAGTACAGGGGCCTATGTCAACACCAATTTCACTTGATAAAAAGACTGTTTAGATTTTGTGTTCCACTCTATTTTTGTATCTTTTTAAAGCATGTTTGTTATGTTTTTGAGGAGCTCTGCGAAATTAGGTATGAATCTTCTCAGAAAAACTATTTTTCCTATGAAAGACTGCAATTCCTTATTGTTTCTCGGATGTTCAAACTTCTGTATGGATTCAATTCTACTAGTATCTATCTTGATCCCATCTTTAGATATAATGTATCCTAGCAGTTTTCCCTCTTCTAAACCAAACAAAGTTTTCTTGGGATTTAGTGAGATTCCAAACTTTCTGCACTTTTCAAAAAATCTTCTAAGGTGTCGTAGGTATTCTTCATCAGTTTTTTAATATACAGTTACATCATCCAAGTATATGATAATAAATCTCTCAAGTTCATCCACAAAGGAAATGCCCATGTCTCTTTGGAATGTGGCACCAACATTCATTAAACCAAAGGGCATTTTTACATACATGAAAGTGCCCCAAGGTGTAGTGAATGTTGTTTTCTCTTGGTCATCGGGGTGGACAAGAACTTGGTTATAGCCAAAAAAACCATCCAACAAAGAGATCCTACTGGCTCCAACTACCTTTTGTAAGATATGATCCATCTTAGGCAGAGGATAGTTGTCTTTAAGGGAGACTTTTTTTATGTTTCTGAAATCAATGCAGAGCCTGATTTCTCCACTCTTTTTCCTGGTAGGAACTAGATTAGAAACCCATTTTGAAAACCTTAGAGGGACAATGATTTTAGCATCATACATTTTCTTAGTTTCCTTTTCAATTAGGGGCATTAACTTGGGGTTGATTCTCCTAAGTTTTTGCTTGAAAGGTTTATGCTCTTCTTTTATAGGGATTTTATGTTGTATGATACCGGTATCATAAGACTTCAAATCTTCATAACTCCAAGCAAAAACATCAACAAATTCTTTGAATAGCTCAATATAATTCTGGTTTTGCTCAGGAGGTGGAGATTTGGATAATTTAATCATTTTAGGTTCCTTATTCGTTCCTATGTTACATTCCTCAACATCTTTACCAGTACGTTTAATTTTAGGCTTTTTTTCTACATCATTGAAATCAAACAGTTCTTCAAGTGGGACAAACCCTCTAGGTAGGATCTTATCTTTTAATTGCAAGAAATCTGTATTTTCTTCATTTTTGTTTATTTCTTCAGAAACTGATTTATTTATAGTATCATTATCACTATCTACATCAATGTTTGCACACTCAAGTTCATTTTTAGATTGCAGAAAATCATCAATATGTTCATCACTACCAAACACTTGACCATACCTGATATTGTCTGGGAAATTAGGTCTACATTTCATCTCCACTGTGTACTGGCGATTTGGGTAAAACAATATTTTACAGGTGGCTGCTAAAGTAGCCAGTCCATAAACAAGTATATTTTGGCCTCTAGGAATAACCTGCAAGTCATATTCAGTAAAATATTGTAAAAAATATAAAACAACATTTTTGTAAGCTCTGAGTCTTGGGTGTTTGGTAGACTACTCACCTTTGATCTACTTAATGATAAGTTTAGAATCACCTCTTACTGCAATTATTTTGGCACCAAGCTTCTTCAACAATTCCAGGCCAAGCATCAATGCTTCATACTCAACTATGTTATTGGTGCACTGGAAATTTAATTTATAAGAATGGTTTTCTGAATACCTTGCTCTTGGATTATGCACCCACACCCCAACTCCAGATCCTTCTTTACTGACAGCTCCATAGAAATCTAAACTCCAAAGAGGTTATGTTGGTTCATCAATTTGTTTTTTCATTGTTTTACTTTCCTCGAGGATTGCTTTTCCTTCCTCAGGGGTTTCTTTTCCTTCATCAAGGGTTGCTTTACTTTCCTCTAGGTTACACACATCATCTTCCAATTGTGAAATTTGGCTCTCCATGTCACCATCATTATACAAAATGAAGGATTCCAGATCATAATGAACATAGTACAAAGGATAGTTATGGGGTTTCTCTTGACTGTTGACCATGTATTTCATTAGAGTCTCCCTGTACAATCTTCTCTGTTGCCCAAATATAGGAATGGTGGCATAATAAATGTATAGATGTAAGGTACCCTTTATCTTGGCATCCCATGGTTGAGATAATAACATGCCTTACTTTGGAGGAATATCTGCAACAACAATATCCATTACCATGATTTTAGTTGGGATCTGTGCCAAGGTAATACACAAGTCTTTGATCATACCTATCCATTTGAATTTGCTTGAATCAAAGGAGTATAAATACATTTAGGGCTTGGTGATATCAAGCCTGAGTTTCTCCATCACAGCCTTGGGCATAAGATTGTGAGAAGTGCCAGAACCCAGCATGGCATTGTGTAATGTCTTATAATGAGTATCCAAACTGATGTAAAAAGAAGGAACAACATCATTGTCAACTTGTCCCTCTACCTTAGGACCAAACAACAAATCTGGTTGATCGTCAACAACATTCACAGTATCTATACCTACTCCTAGTTCTATGTTCAATGATTTGATCACTTGTGATATGTAGGCATTTTTGTTCATCAATTCTGTTAGAGGAATAGGTATTTTCAATTCGGTCAATTCACTTTCTAGACTGAATGTGGTAGAAGTTCTTCTTTGACTCCGAAAATACAATTTATCAGTCACATTTTTTTGTGCTTTTGCAGGAGGATGATTTGTGGAAGCAACCTCATTTTGATTTGTTCTTGGTAAGGAGTCAAGAAACTTTCTGGAAGGAGCTTCTGAGTTTTTCTTTTCAGGAACTTTCTTAGGAACAACATCAGAGGTTTTCTTGGTTTCAAAAGCTTTCTTAGTTGGGTTGTCATTAGAATTTTTACTCCTTAAGTTGTATTGTCTGTGGACTTCCATTATTACATTCTCGAAGTCTTGATGTTCTGGCTCTTCCTCATCTACTTCAATTTGTGAAAGGAGAAAAAGTTCATGTTCTTCCTGATTGATAACAATGGAATCGTTGTCATTTACCCCCATAAGATTTATGTGAATTTCATCTAACTCCTCAATTATCTCTTCCCCTTCATCAACATAGTTTTCTTTAAGAGTTGGCATGATCTATTAATCAGGACCTCTCTGTTCCCTTTGATCTTTGGGTTCTCTTTGTCTGATCTGGGGAGGATTTCTTCTAAAATTGGGATTTTGAATCTGAGGACCAGGTTGATTCTCTCTAGGCAGGTTTCTGTCACCTATTTCTAGTCATTCCATTAATATCCCCAAAGTTATAACTAAAGAATCAATTCTGGAATTTGAGGTAGAAGTGGAAGGTTCTTCTTTGAATGTAACTCTCCTTTCAATTCTTTGTCTGTCTCTCCTATCCAACAAATTTTCTTCAAAACTTACAACATTATTCTACATATCTTCCAAAGTGGCAGAGTTTCTTTCTCTCAATTGGTAGGACATATCAGAATCAAAGCCATTAGGGAACTTGATCAAGGCCAGGCCTTGAGGAGGTTTGATGTCAGCAGAGATTGCATTATATATATTATTGAAACGAGTGCAATAGTTCTGTACAATTTCCCCTTGATTTCTCCTGATATTTTCATATACAGATAAAATTTGGAGAGGATTTTTCTTTACCTCCCACCTATTGAGGAAATTTCAGTGAAAAGCAGCAATATCAGCTATGCTAGTAGCAGGTAATTGTTTAAAACATTTCTTAACATCACCGGTTAAACTCTTTGAAAAGAGTCTCATTTGAACATCTCCCTCATCAAATTCCTGTAAATCAAAAAATTCATTCATTTTACCCACATGTTGTTGTGCATTAAAAGTTCCAGTGCCATCAAACTGGGGAATCCTAGTTTAATAGTCCTGGGGCATGTTATGTAAAGGAGAAGCTAACACCAAGGGAGCATATCTCGCTGCCATGATTGGTGGAGGAGGTTGGATGAAAACTTGTATAATTGGTGGAGAAGTGACAAAAGATGTAGAGGAAGTAGGGTTGGGAGGTATAGACTGATATGCTTGAGAATTGACAGAAACTGCAACAATAGAAATAGCAGAAATCTCAACAGACTGTTGAAAATGGGAATTATACAAGGCTTGGTCAATATTTGATGCTAGATCTTGTATTTTCTCAAACTCTTGAAGGATCCTTTGATCAAATTCTGTTCCAGGAGAGAGTATTTCAGGGGTTCTAGGTTGGAGGATGTTTTGATCTAGTAAGATTTCATTCACAAAGCTATCATATTTGGTTCTGAAAAGGCTCTGCTCAAAAGGTATATCAAACTCGATGTCTTGGATTGTGACAAGCTTCTCTGGAAGGGAAGTGGCCCTTTGGAGAGGACTGATGCTTCCTTGACCTTCTACTATATTTCTTTTTCTGATTAATTTTTCTAGATTATCTACTATTGTTACAGGTTCTAGATCAGGATGAGATCTAGTGTGAATTCTTTTTGGAGATAGAACTTTAAACTTTAAGAAATCTAATTTAATATGTACAAATTTCAACAACCTCTGAACATTTATCTCTTGAAAGTTAGATCTTTAATTGTTCATGAATACATTTTTCTTTATCTAGGGAAGAGAATTTGTAAAGATGGAAAATTTGTTCAGTCCCCAGTATGGTCGCCACTATGTTAGCACTCTGTAATTCCTAGAGGTTGTCAAGGGAAGAAGAAATTGTCAGAGGTAACTTACCAAAACAACTTTTGAAATTGGGATCTAGCCCTGCCAGTTTCATAGAGGGATCTCTCTGTATGATTTAGATTTGTTTGGGTTTTAGATATTAGGCTAGTTAAGAAGATCTGAGTGTGTTTGTTTGTTTATAAAGATTGGCTGAAGAATTGCATTACACTTCCATTGGGCTATGGGGTCTTCTTTAAATATTAGAATCTAATATAGTTTTTATAAGGTTCCTTCACAAGGTGAGATAATGAGAACGTTGGATCTATTAGAATTAAATGACATAAAAAAATAGAACAAATGAGAAAATCAATCAAGCAAAGAAGCAGTTAAGATTTTTTTTATTTAATATTAGATGAATAACATGTAGATCACTAAAAGACCAGAAACAGAGTGTTCGAGACAAATTTTGTTCATTAACTTCCTTTTAATGATTAGAAACAACAAACATAATGATTATAGAGAAAGATAAACATTAACAGAGAAATATAAACATCACCAACATTCAAACGCAAGAATCTTGTGAATAGCCTTTTTATTATTGGTCGATCCTTTTGAAAATATTACACAAATAGCTCCTTGGGCGCAAAAATCAACCCTCAATACTTCGCAATGAGAAGTATTTATACAATAATTACATCTGATCATGTCATTAATGATCGAGATATTGTGGAGAAAAAATCTAACTAACTAGATTATAGATTACAAAATAATAGGAATGTTGATGATCTGTTCGAATCCTTGGTGTTGATTGTGGGGGAAGTAGTTGGTGATTCATCACTTTGAATTGAATGTCTTCCTCATGCTAACTCGTAAATCCACCTCACATTTACTCAAGTAAAGCACATAGGTCTTCCCACCTCTTTTGACTAGGGATGGAAACCTTGAGTAACCTTTTGTATGTTTCATCCATCTCAGTATACTTGGAAAAAGTAGGCTTGGTGATGGAAATGTATTTTATCTCATGTTGGATGCTCAGGTCCAACTATAAAGTTTCTAAGAAATCCTTGCCAGTAATGCTCCCTTGTATTCCTTCAAACTTAGAACCATATTTTTCTACTATGAGGATCTTCTGCTTGTAATCTGACAAAGTGATGAGATTATCATTTATCACTAGTAGTCCTAGAAGCCCTTTCTTTTGCAGTGTGTCAACCTTGCTAAAAAATATTTGCACTTCAATGTCCATCGTCTAAGATTTCTCCTCCAGCTGCAACATCAATCCTTTCTTGGTTAAAACTTTCTTAACCTCAAGGATAGTCTTTGTCCTATCTTCAATTTCCAATGCCTCTAATTCCTCTTTGGTCTTGGAATTTAAGAACCTGATGATTTAAGTGGCCTCTGTAGGCCTCTCTCCCAACTATTCTCTCATCTTGTCAATTGCTTGTCTGGATCTTTGTACCAGTTCATGTTGTTCAAACACAATTTGTATGAGTGGCCATATCTTTGTCATTGATTTGTTGATGTCCATACATATGTTTTCCTTGGATTCAGACAATGTCTTTTCCATGATAGTCTCCTTTTGCAGCTTATGTATTTCTTGAGTGAGTCTTTGTGATTTGTGCATCTATCTGTTGTAGCTGGCCTGAAAGATGGATTTTAGCTTCTAGAGGTTTTTAACCTCTTCTTGAAATCTTTTGATTTCTTCTCCTTACAGGGTCATGTCCTCCATTGACTTTACCAATTTCTTAGAAGCATCTGGTACTTTTACTAGAATGGCTGATGGAATATCTGTTGTAATGGATGTTGATGTTGTATTGACTCCTATGAGAGGGAATTCTTCCAATGGGATGACCTCTATCTGTATGCTCTTTTATTTCTCTTTAACTAACTTATCTAGCTCAACTTCCATCTCCTTTATTTGTGCATTTTTCTCCATTATCAGTTTCAGCATCTCCTCTGTGTGGCCTTCATTCTCATCCATTTCCTTTGCTTGTGAATCTTTAGTGGCTGGGAGTTTCAGTTGTTTCCTTAGAGATGTTATGCCAACATTTTTCTTCTTCAATAGTTCCTCTATTACTTTGACATTGGATGGATCATAGACGATCTTTAGTACCAACTCCTCTAGGGATTTGATCTTATTATCATTTCCTAAGGATGATATCGTTTCTAGCTTCAGTTGGGGTTGGAAATTGTTCAAAGATACCTGCAACTTCGAGGCAATTAGTGAAGTGTTTATCAGGGTGGATAAAATAATCTCCCCAGTTTGCCTATGCATATCCATTTTATCTGTTGGATGGACCTCCTTCACATAAAAATTGAATGAATATTTCTTGTAATCAGAAATGGTCTTGGGGTGAGGGACCTGCGCCTGTAAGAATGCCATGTGCATTCTTCCATGTTCTATGTCGAAGGAAGACAACAATTTGTGTTGAGCTATGGATGTCTGCTTCCAGAACTGGGCATATGTGTTACTGGTCAAAAGTTCATTTCTCTTTTTGATCATTTTATATTCATCAAAGATACTAAGTCGTGTGGGATCCTGTAAGGACTCAGCTAATAGTGTAGTATCTGCTTGCTTATTGGATGAGGAAGTGGACACTATGTGTTGGCTTCCTGAGAAGACTGATGAATGTGGTCCCTCCATAACTATAGTGGACTATGTTTCTTCTTCTCTAAGTCTGTTTGGTGTGTGACTAGTCTTGGTCCTCTTCCTGCAGACTTGGAAGTCTTGTGCTAACACCTCTGTGATTGAAGGAGAGATTTATTTCTTAGATCTCTTCTCTACTTGTACCTGTGGAGTGTTGGTATGTGAAATATTGGCAAGTGAAGGTTGCTCTTCTGTCTCCAACAGTGTATTTTATTTCCAATCTGTTTGATTCATGAACTTTTATGTCTCTAGTTTTGGCACATGAGCATAAGGAGAGATTTTATTTTTAAGCCTGGTTTATGCTATAATTCCATAGGGGTCATAATGCCATGGGAAGCTTAGGATAAAATTCATTTCCTTTAAAATATTATTGGTTTCTTCCCCTATAGCTCTGTTGTTTCATATGAACGAACCAATTTGGCTCTTGATCCCGAGCTACTATTTCTTCTTGAATGTCACAAAGTGGATATCATCAGAGTTGATCATTTGTCTGATGTATTCCAAAGCAAATATTCTGATAGGCAGGTATTTTGGCAACTTGTAAGGAGCTAGTTCACATCCATAGACTTTGATTTCGATATGGTTCTGGTAAAGATACCAGTCACATGTTTTGGCTAAGTCTGATAGGTGAAGGATTCTTTGGACCTCCTCATTTATTGTGGGTTCCTTTCTACTACTGAGCATGCACACCACAGGATGGTAAAACTCATCGATGAATTGTTTGAAGGTAAATTCATATGAGTTCTTCCTCACTATTGATGTCCAAGAGGTCACTGATTGAGGATTTACATCTTGATCCAACTTCTGGAGGGTGAAGGAGAATTTGTCTTCCTAGAAGAAAAGGAAAAGATATACCAGTACTGAGGAGTACCAGAACATTCATTCTATGGAGAACTTGAAAAGTTGTTCATGGATGTTGTCAGTGATTACCAAGTTTAATGGCCTTTGTCGACGGTTTATATGGTGGCGATTAGCTTGCCAACAAAAAATGGTTGTGTCAAATGGGTCTAGATCAGTGAATAGTACGGGAATGGCGAAAGAACAGAGTTAAATGGTGTATGGAGGTGTCTGTTATGGAGCAGGTGGTGAGTTGGACGGGTAACGGTCATGGGAAGTGGCATTGATTGGCCAACATATGGATGAAAGTGACATGGAGTAAATTGAATGGCCAATGGGTGGATAGGATGTGACATGTGACAGGTGAGTGGAGTGTGACGTGTTGACAAGGTAGTGGAGCGCAATGGCAGAGTGCAGTGATGGTATTGATGAGTGGTTTGGCAGTTTATTCAAGGGGGGCGTAGGCAATAAGCGAAAATGAGTGCGGGGGGTCTGATTAAATATGGAGGTGACACATTATGCGAGGCCCACACTAGGAAAACCACTAACTCAGACCCTCGCCCCACTGTTAGAGGTAGAAAGGTCAAGGGGGTCCGATATCCATTGTAGACCGTTGATTTGGGCGCACTTTGATCGACCGTTGAGATTAGTGTGCCCTTTAGCCACAAGCACCAAACTTTCAAATCACCATGGAACTTATGATAAAATTATATTGTGGGTAGCGCTAACTCCCCCTTTTTCAATTTTTTCACTAAGGGTTCAAAAACACATCAATTTAAGTCAAAATGAAGGCATTTAATCAACCTTTTGCATTTTTTTTGTTGAAATAAAACATGCTAACCTAGCTCCTAATCTAATTACCTAGCACATCAACACAACTTAAGCTGTTGAGTCAATAATTACTCTAACCTAAGACATTTGGCCAAGCTTAGATTGTTTGGTCAAACTTATTCACTAACCTATCTAATTTGGCTAAGATTAGATTGTTTAGCCAAATTTGTTCACTATCATATCTGCATAAATTTAAAGGGTTTGATCATGTTTAGACAGTATGAATCAAACCAAATTTATTTCATGGGGTTTTATTTTTTTTTCTCTTTTTCTATTTTTATACCCTCTTTTGATTCTTTATATATATATATTCTTTTCTTTTCTTTTTCTTTTTATTTTTTCTTTTTTAAATCATTTGCAGAATAAAATATTATTTACAATACAATACAACTAGAAGAAGATATTAGAATCACCAAATGATCCTATGAAACATAAGGTTATAACACATCTCATGGTTTCATCATTAAGTCTATGATGTCGGAGACTTCCATATGTCTCATGCTCTTGTTCAAAGGAAGTCTATCAACCTGTGTCAACCACTTCTCAGAAATCTTGACTTTGCATGTCGGCCATACCCTCAGTTTGTCTCAGAATCACATGATATTGTAGTCCTATCATGCACCCTGGCCCTACTTTCATCATTGGTAGGTAACCTTGAACCCAGTAGTCGACATTTCATCATTGGTCATTGACTGGGTGGTTTACCTTGTGTTCGACGACAAGACATCTATTCACACATTGTGATTCGTGTAGTGTCTTGGATTCCATTAGCCTTATTGGTGGTGTTCTCACCTTTTTCAACGGATTTCATCATTGGCTGCTATTCATAGGGTATTTTTTGTGTATTTCTTGCACTTGGCACACACGAAAGATGCACAGGGGCGTTAGTTCATGAACATGTTCTTTGTCCGATTTCCACCAAATCATGAATCTCTTGCTTTGTACCTCATGCTGACTGATGAGAGATGCCTTAATTCTCTCCTTTCAGCGGGTCTCCTTCCATCGACTTCAGCTCATCTATTATGGAAATGTGACCTAGAGTCTTATGAGTACCTTGAGGCTTTCATTAATTAGTGGTAGTTTCTCTTGCCATCGAAATTTGGGAATACATCAATGTCTCCTGATCAATGGATTATTCAGGTGTTCGACACTAGCTCCTTTATCCACACTTGTAAGAATGTACTCGGTGCCTTGATACCTACTTTCATTATCGGTAGGCTTTCTCCCGTTTTTTAACGGTATACCTCAATGACCGGTAATCAAAAAATGTCTCATTGTGTTCGACCTCAACTCCTTTATTCACGTGATATAGACTTGCACCCTTGGCGGATTGTGTAGAATACTTGAAGACATCACTATGTGGCCACATCTTTCCTGAGTTGTTGCTTCCTTTTCATTGGACCAGTACCTATATGACTTCAGTGATCATGGGAGATCAGATTGTACTCCATTGTATACAAATATCTTTAGATTAGTTTTGATACTGGTTCTACTGGGCCTTGCTCGTGACTATGACAACTTTTGGCATGTAACCGCATTTGTATTTTCCTATTCATGGCCACAAACACTTGTTTGGTATATTTTCACATGGATCTATAGTGTAATTCTATTGGTAGTCATGTATGCAAAGTTAGTGTAGAATTTAATGAGAAACTAGTTCATCTAGTTGGTTCCCCATCACTCCACTTTTGGGTTGTTTATAATGTATTTCGGCCATCTCGGATACTCCTATGACCTCACACATTAGGGGGCATTTGTTATTGCAGTATTTTCCTCACCCTATGCAATCTTGCACATAGGGCCTTTTTCCATTTCCCTATGCAGACTTATCATCCTTGTTTTATAAATCCAGAGCTAAACATACAATTTTTCCACATGTATGCACCTTGCCTACTATACAACATGTGTATACGCAAGTTTCTCCACTATAGTCTACGTACATCAGGATTTGTGCCAAAAAATGAAAATTAAATGTCAGGTTTCCATGTCATGAAAGGAGATCTCTGATCCTTGGCCTTCCATATACTGGAAATGTTCCAAATCGGCCCTTCAGTTCCATTTGAAGGCTATAAATGGGCCAATTCCAAGCTATGGAAAAGAGAAGAAATAATTCAACTTTGAGAGAAAAGTTACCCTAGAGAAATGATTACTTCATATTGCATCTGCATCCCTTTGCCCTTTAATTATGAACACAGTGTTCAGCCCCCAAGATCTTCCCTTATTGATTGAGAGCCTCATTGTCTCTCTTCTATGAGCTTGCCTTTGGTGGAGGATTGAAGTGGTGGAGGCCCAGTTGGAAGGAACTTAGTTTCTCAGTTTTGAACTATGCTGACACAGAAATCTATAATATTTTCACTTCTGATAATCATTTATTAATAGAAATACTCCTTTCTCGTCCAATTGATATCTTGAAAATATATGAGTTATTATCCATGGGCGTATTTGTTATGTATATTAATGGATTATGCTATCTAATGTGCTAACATTTTATATTATCACCATATGCTTGCTTTGCTTGTTTGTTGCGAAATAGTTGCAGGTATAAACATTTGGGTCAAAGTGCTCAACAGTGGACTTCATCGAACATTTGGACGAGGTAAGCCTCTTTCTTATTTCGCTTGCATATTGGTTTATATAGCATGTTTTTGGAATAGAGTTTATTTCTGCAGTCATATCTGTCTATTGTGGTTTACCCTAGCCATACATAGTTTTTCCCTCATAACAATAATGAAGAAAGCATAAATAATCTGGGAGAATCTTCCTATCAAGGACTCACCAACTCAATAATGGTCGAACTCCAACATAAGTATGATTTAAGGTCCAGAGATAAAAATTCTGCAAATGTTCCACTGAATTTGTTTTTATCAAGAAATAAAACGAATAAGGCATTTTCTAATAAACCACCAATTGACACACAAGCTTCCCAGAAAAATCAAGATGAAACAAGAGCAACGCAAACTAAGAGGCCAGAAAATACAGAAATTCCAACCATAAAAACCGAAAAAACAATCGGAGGTTTTAGTTTAGAAAACAAACTTAATAAAATTAAAATCCCCATGCCTCTGGTTGAGGTTGCCAAAAATCCAATTTATAAAAATAAAATTGCTAAAATGATAAAATGTTATGATGTTGAATGTCATGCAGATGTTATTAATCTATAAGATGAAAGGCCTGTGATCATGTTCGGTCCACATATCGAAAACACTAAGGATTCTATTGCTCCATTTTATCTTACACTAACTGTGCATGCCCATTTACTCCACAACTGCATGTTAGATTCTGGGGCTTCTCATAATTTAATGCCTAAAGTTATCATGGAGAAATTAGGCCTCAAAATTAGTAGACCTTATCAAGACATGTACTCGTTTGATTCTAGAAAAGTTAAGTGTCTTGGCATGATCAAATATTTGGTGGTAAATCTTGCACAGATCCCTATAAAAAGTATCCTCATGGATGTAGTCATTGTTGACGTCCCTGCCAAGTATGAAGCTCTAGTATTAGGATTAGAAGTTGTCAAAAAGTTAAAAATTGAACATCGAATAGTTTATGGTGATGCAGATATTATTGTGAAACAAATAAAACAATAGTATCAAGCCAAGCATCCAAGGCTAAGGTCATACAAAAATTGTGCCTGGGATTTGATAGAGAATTTTTTCTCATCCTTTAATATTCACTATATTCCCAGAATAGAAAATCAACAAGCATACTCTTTAGCCAAAGCTGCAACAACCTTTGTACCATATACTATCTTAAAATTGAAATATCATATTGAAATGAGATACAGTCCTTTGATCCCAAATAACGTTCAGTACTAGAAAGTTTTTGAATATGATGAGCAGATAAAACAATTTCTAGAGATGGTTGATGAGTTTTCTGAAACTCACATAGATCAGGAAAACCAGAACGCTCGTGTTTGGGTAATGTAGGAAGGTGAAGACCCTAAAAAGTTCCAAGATAAGATCGCAAACCACTGCATGCTCGTGCTTAATAGCAATCAGATTCCTAGGGGTCTGATACCCTTAGAGAGATTATTTGACCAAGATGGCATGCCCTTAAAGTATACCTTGCGACCTCAGCCTAAAGAGGTTGAAGACTGTGATATAGGAACTAAAGAAGATCCTAAACTGGTCAAGATATCTAAATACCATCCACCCCAACTGAAGAATAAGTATGTCGAGTTTCTCAGACAGTATAAAATTTTTTTTGCTTGGTCCTATTATGATCTAAAAACTTACGATACCTTTGTTGTTGAACAAAAAATCCCTTTGAAACATGGTATCAAACCTTTCATGCAGAAACTCAGACAAATAAATCCTATTTTCCTACCAGTGATAGAAAGAGAATTCAAGAAGCTTCTTGATGTGAAGATTATCGTTCCACTCAGATATTCTGAATGGCTAGAAAATTTGGTACCTGTCAGAAAGAAAAATGGTGAAATAAGCCTATGTGTAGATTTCAAAAACTTAAATCGGTCTTCCCTCAAAGACAACTACCCATTACCAAAAATGGATCATGTCCTACAAAAAGTATTTGGAGCTAACATAATGTCCATGATTGATGTTTTTTTCGGATACAATCAAATTGTTGTCCATGAATACAACAAAGAAAATATTGTGTTTAACACTCCATGGGGAACGTTCATGTACGATAAAATGCCATTCGGTTTGATGAATGCAAGGGATACCTTCCAAAGAGAGATGGATATAACTTTCATCGGTGAAAGAGAAATTTTTTTGTTATTTACTTATATGATCTAACAGTTTTTTCCAAGTCTAATGTAGACATCTGGTCCACCTCAAGCAAACTTTTGAGAAGTGCAGAAAGTTTGGTTTGTCTCTAAACCTTAAAAAGTCACACTTTGCTATGCAAGAAGGTAAGCTCTTGGGTCATATAGTATCAAAATATGGAATGAAGATTGATCCAAAGCGAGTCGAGGCTATTGACACGATAAATATTCCTAGAAATAAGAAAGAAATACAATCTTTTTTAGGAAAGATAATTTTTTTGAGAATATTCATCCCTAACTTCGCTGAAATTGTCAAATTGATTACGGATATGTTGAAAAAATATAGAGAAGTGAAGTGTAATACAGAATCCAAAGCGTCTTTCAAGCAAGTCAAGAAAGCTATAGGCGAAGCACCAGTGATGGCAATCCCAGACTATACTAATGAATTCTTGATTTTTTCTCTTGTTTCTGAACATACTATCGCAGTGGTGCTCCTGCAAAAGAATGAAGATGGTTTTGAGCAACCAATATCCTTTTTCAATAAAAGTCACAGGGATGGAGAATTAAAATATGATATACTTGAAAAACAAGCCTACGCAATGGTGAAAGCTCTCAAAGATTTCAGGACATATGTGCTACATTCCAAAATAATCGCTTACATTCCCACAAGTATCATCAAAGGCATATTGGTCCAACCAGCCAGTGATGGAAAAAGACATCGATGGCTAGCTAAAATTCAGGAGTTTGATCTATAAGTAAAGCCGACCAAACTAGTCAAAGGTCAAGGCTTGGATAAATTGTTAGTTGAATCAAATTTCAGGGTGCTCGAGATAAACCATATGGAATCACACGAGTATCTCTCAGATATAGATGAGCTTGATGATCAAACGCCTATGAATCATATTGAAGGTAAATTTTCTTCCTCTGCATGGTATTGCGACATTTTTACATACCTCCTTACCCTTCAGTGCCCAAATGACATGACTCCGTCCAAAGAAAGAACTTTGAAGCTACACACAATTAAATAGTGTATTATTGACGACCAGTTGTACTAGAAGGATCCTCTAGGTTTCATGTTATGTTGCTTAACAGAACATGAAACAGAAAGTGTCATAAATGAATTTCATGAAGGAGTGTGTGGACACCACGCCTAGAGGGAAACGACCTACAAGATTTTAAGAGCTAGTTATTATTGGCCAAATTTATTTACCAACATGAATTCCATGGTTAGAGCATGCAACTCTTGCCAACTGTTCTCTGGTAAGTAAAATCTCCTTGCACTACCTTTAGTCTCAGTCAAAGAAGAAGCTCCCTTTCAACAATGGGGTCTATATTTCATCGGAGAAATCCATCCTCAGTTAAGAGCCCAACATAAATGGATTTTAACTGCTACTGATTACTTCATGAAGTGGGTTGAAGCCATTCCAACTCAGAATGCTACAATTTCGGTGGTAATTAACTTCTTGGAAGAGAACATCCTATCGATATTTGGTTGTCCTCGAAAAATAGTCACTAACAACGCCCAAGCTTTCAAATCCATGGAAATGGTCAACTTCTGCCAAAAATACAACATTGTGTTAGGACATTCTACAACATACTATCCTCAGGGGAATGGGTTGGCCGAATCGTCCAATAAAATCCTGATGACTATCATCAAAAAGTTGTTAACAAAAAATAAGAAGGCTTGGCACATTCACTTGAAATACACCTTATGGGTGAATCGAATCGACACCGAGAAATCAATAGGCATGTCCCCTTTTCAATTGGTTTATGGCATTGGTGTTGTCCTCCCTATCAATTTCATCCTTCCTATGATGAAGCTTTGGAAAGATGCAAATGAAGAGCCTAACGACGTTACTAGAAGGATAAACCAAATAATTGAAGTCCAGCAAAATAGGGCCGAAGTAGATGACAAACTTTAGAAGTACCAAGATAATATGAAGACCATGTTTGATAAGAAAGATAAAGACATGGAGTTTCTTCCTGGGGATGTCGTTCTAAAGTGGGACGCTAGAAAAGAGGATGCAAGGAAGCATGACAAGCTCAACCATCTCTAGTTCAGACCATTTCAGGATTGCAACTGCTGAGGGAAAAAATTCCTTGTTACTGGAAAATCTCGACAAAAAAACTCTTGACGCCCCTATCAACAGGCGTTATCTAAAACATTTTATGCAATAATCATGTTTTACATTCCCATTGTATATACCGGTTTTGGTTTCCTGTTTCAATTTGTAATTTTATTTTCCTTTGTATATTATCTAAATTTTACTTTTTTCGTTGTAAATAAACCAAGTCTTATTTGATATCATAAAATAAAAATATAAAATATTTTTACTGCGTATCATTTCTATTTTGCGGAATTTTCTGAATTTTTCCATTTTGTTCCTGTGCAGAATACTTACTATCAGATGAGAAATGAGGAGGTATATGAACCCAACGTTGAGTTTTCAAAACATTTTCTTTCTCTCTAAACAAGTGATGAATTAATAGTTGGTTTGATTGAAAATATAAATGAAATCCGAGGTATGAACTCTTACACTTATAGTTCAAGGTAAAAATTCTAAGGAAATCTTATTGGATATAAACGAGGTTTTACTCATGTAATATTGTCACATGATCAGTGATAAGAAAAGTATAAATCTACGGATTAATTCTGAAACCTTATCTGAATGAAATAAAAATGAAATAAAAATAAGAATAAGAATAAGAATAAAAAGGGGCTTAAAAGAGAAGTTGGATAATCAAAAAACAAACTTCTATGGAAATGAGATTCTTTGCGTCAGACCTTTTGAGTCCTCATTCTGCTTTATTTTGCCTATACTCAGGTTTTTATTCACTTTTGAATTTTCACTACCCGTCCTTAAGTCTTCATAGAAAGAAAGAATTTTGCCTTGACTCTGAAAACTTAAAAAACATATCTTCAAAACAAGATTAGGAGAAAATCTTTATGTTCCTCTAATTTTAACTGAAACAAAGCATGTCTAGGCTAATCATGATAACTTTATCTCTTCTATCAGATTTCAACTGATTAATTCTCTCAAGGCCAATCCATGGAAAATAAAAATTCCCATAAGATCTTCCCTATAGGCAAAGATGTATTGAAAATCGGGAGAGATTTAGTTCAGAGTACAATAAAAAATTGTTGACAGACCTTCGTTTTTAAATTTTAAGCAAATATAATCCCTTGTATGATACATATAAATTGATTTCCCCCACTTCAAAAATATTAAAATATAAGACAAATGGTGAAAGGAAATTCATAATATGATTGCCCCCATCTAGTCCAAGAAAAATGGTGAAAGGAAATTCAGAATTCAATTCCCCCATTTTGTCCAAAAAGAGATGATGAAAGGAAATTCATGTAATGATTTCCCTCATCTCAACAAAATGTGAATTGAAGTGGTGAAAGGAAATTCAATGGGAGATGTAGATAACTTCACCGGGGTACTGAACAGGCTCGCTGACAGTGAAGCAATATATATGATATCTGCAAGGTTTTCATACACGTATATAAAATACTCCAGTATCTATCTCTCTTTTGGGTAATATTTACATTCTAAACCGACAAGGGATTTCCTAAATAAATTCTTAAATTTACTTAACATTGATGCGAATGAAATCGACCAAAGTCTAATATTTCAATTAAATTTGTTTTATTAAGCCTTAATATTGGCTCATTAACCCTTAATTGGGGAATATTAGATTAGTAATGTTATTTTATTTATGTCGGCTTTAGGCCATTAGTTGTAATTATACCTCCTAGTCTCCTATATATACCA
>JZKD02S1672730.1:2299504-2310937 GCA_000966675.3 Picea glauca
GAACATTTAAGTGGGGTAAAAAGAGGTTGCCCCCTCGAAGAGGCTTATTATCTGAAATTGTCTCTTTTTCAAGGCGTTGAGTACTTTTTCTGAGGTTTTTCTATGCTATATTGATGTTTGGTTCTTAACATGTTTTGATTATATTAAGCAAATCCAAACTCAGTTTTAGGAGAGGGAAATTATTAATAAACTAACTTAAGATCAATAATTAGGTGTGTTTTGAAGGTTTTCTGAGGTTCGGTTGAAGTTCGATTTTTCTCTGTATGATTAATCTCTAAAAGTGTTTCTCAGAAATGCAATGATGACTCCATTTACCCAATAAAGGCACTTGGTATATTGTTCTTCCACGTCTCGCAGGGAGACACGATCCCCAGATGGAGCCTATGTTGGAACACATATAATCCTGAACTTTTGAGCTTTATGTTCCCCACTTCATGAAAAATATAATATTTCCCCAAAAACAATAACTCAGAAAATAACTTTCGAATTTTAAATCAAATTCATTTCTGGTTAATTAATAATAAGGCACGCGTGATATCCATCGTTGATGAAGTTTCCCCGTTTGATCGAACGATCCTATTTTCCCCAGAGTTTTGGAGCCACCTAATTGTTAAAGAAGTAAATCATTAAAGGTCGCTCCAAATCTTCGTGCTTCAGGCGTTTCGAAAAGTCTTAACGATAAAAGCCCCGAAACCCAAAAGTGTCCATTCATCACTTTTCCTAAAAATTTAGAGGACACGAGTTGTAATACACCTGTATCTTTTGAGTCTTTCCTGAGTTGACACATGGCACCCATTTATGACATTTTTGTTTGATGATTCATATGATTCCAAGTAACACGTGGCACCTCCCTTTTCTTGACACGTCATCTAGAATGATGTCATCTATGACACGTCACTACGGGAAATAACCCTTCAAAAATATAACAAATAACTAATTCACAAATCAACAAAGCACTAAAATGTCGAAGTATTAAACTTTAATTAATTAAGTTAATCATGGTCAAGAGATAGTTAATGAATCTGCACTTCAGGGTTCGAACGTTTACCCTTCATCATATCCCAAATTCTCCGAAGTCTGAATCTCTGAAACACTTAAAGTTAAATATGATTAATTAAAGATTAAAATTGATTATCAGATAATTAATCACTTCGTGTTTTCGGGTTTCATGGATTTCCCATCAAGCTTAATTTAAAGTTCCCGAAGTTCGAACTTCTGAGACACTTGAAATTAACACACTTTTTAAACAGGATCAATTAAAGTGTTAAAAATGATTATCCAAGGATTAAACTTCGCAGATTCGGGATTCGGATAATTGTCACTCTATTTCATCTAAATTTCCTGAACACAAACCGTCGAATATTAATGGCATTTATGACTAATCAACGGTAATGATTTTTAATGTAGATTTTGGATTGTCAGTCAGAGCTACACAAGATAGTTGTGTGACCGAGACTCATGTCGTATAATGACATGATAAGTTGGGCCCTGGAAAACATCGACGTCCAAACCAGAAGCATTTTCAACCATCAAAAGGTTTTTATTGGTTCTTTCCAACTAGAACACCTCCAAGTAATATATAAGTTATCTCCTGAGCCTAAATATAATTACAATATTGCATTTATGTTAGAGTTCGAGAAACAAGAATGCATACAATATGACAAGAGTTATCCCGATATAATCAAGTCCTGGTGGGGGCACCCAAAGAAGTTCAGGGTCAATGCTCATGGCATGTACGCCACAACGTCGTTGGACACTCACATGATTTATGTAGCTATGATTCTCTATAGACTGTTCAGGAAGAAGAGTCCTACTCATTTCCCAGTGGAGTGGGTATCAATTATGCATGAGGTGGTCGACATCTACACTTTTAATTGGGCCAAAATTTTATCAGACAACTTGACCAAGGAAATTACTGAATACAAAATGGTGAAATCAAAGGGATAGCCCGCCCCTTTATATATCTCTGTGTATGTCATGGATGCCATATGTTTCCTAACTCCTTTCCCATTGATGAATTGGAGCTCGACTCCGACCAGTGCAAATCCTATTCACTTTTATCATTCCAAGTTGTGGGAGGAAAAAGAAAAAGATGTCTTTTGCGAAATATGTCACAATGTAGTGGTCCTTGTCCATATATCCCTATATGGTTTCCTAGCCCCTCAAATTTTAGACATAATCATGGGAAATCTAGGCAAACTAGCAGATTGGTTCATTGAAGAAAACTTCTCTTATATCAAGGTTTTTGGATGCTCAATCCCTCCCCATGATCTCCCGATATTTTTACCAGACCGTCTAGTATGCCGAGAGGTATCTTATCATATAGTAACGAGGGGCATCAACAAGAAGCTGAAGGCAACCCAGAAAAAAGGTATGGCCTACCTTCCCTATCCAGGTTGGTATGTTTTCACTATTAGACTTCGGTCATTCCAAAGTGGAGGCTATATATTTGGAGGATGTCAAATTGGTTGACATCAAAAATAAAAGGTACGACCCACACCAAATCGTGGAGAACCACCTAGCCCAATACAACATGAAAATATATGTGCATGAAAACTTCCCACATGATGAAATATTCAGGCGAATGAGGTCTTACGAGGAGGTACTGAACAGATTCCAAACCTTTTCCCCAGATCAATAGACCAGTTTCCTCAATTTCCAAAGACACAAGCGAAACAGTTTGACAAAAATACAAGAAGGAGAATCGATAGCCACTCCTCCTGCACAAGAATCTACACCTCCAGGTTTTGAACCAGGGAACTTTGGTAAACATGATATTGAGGAAACCCCAAAGATCTCTGATTTTTTGACTCAGGAATTAGAAGATTCATTATCAAGTCCACTAGGCACTCAGGTAATGACTCAACTCTAAGCCTTCTTAAAGAAAGGGAATGATCCATCTCTTTCGACACTAACTACACCCATTGCCAACATAGTAGGGAAACAACAGTCTACGGATATTGGTACTCCTATTACCTCATTGACCCCTCTACAGTCTAGTTTCGGGAATCCTAGTTCTAAAGTCATTTATGTGGGTGATCTTACCCCAATATTGCCTGAAGAAATTCCTCCTTCAGACTTTTTCTTCAGCAAGAAACGAAGGGCCATCGTCAAACGTGAAATACAACAGAAGGACAAGGTAGTAACCAAAAGGCAGAGGATGTTGTATGATGGACATGATCACGATGATTCAGAATTCATGAAGGAAGTTGCAGGGTCATTAGGTGCCTTTGCCACTACAAACCAATGGCCTATAGAGAATTTGGAAAAAAAACTAAAACATAAAAACTTATTGGTGGGGCAGCTGCAAGATCAAATGTTGGCCATGGAACAGTCAGTAAAGAATAAGATGAGCCAAGACTTTGAACAAATCAGATATTATGACCGACATCAAATCCAACAGTTGTGGGATAACCTTGAGGAGCTCCATCAAAATTCATAGGCCAACAAAGGATTGGTCACTCAACGTAATGAGGTAATAAGGAAATTGCAAGCCAGATTAGACCTAACTGAAAGTACATTAGTATATATCTTAGCCTTCCGAATTCAAGCATTGGAAATTAACGAGAAACTAGAAATGGCCCAGGAGAATCTTTTTATGAAGGTCGATGCCATCCAAAAGTGCTATCAGGAAGTAGACCTTGCTCTAAAGGATGTCTATATCAAGGAAAGAGAAGCTTGCTTAGCCCGAGCTAAGTTTCAAGACGTCATCATCTTGGCATAGAAATATAATATCCCTGATGTTCCTCGGATTTCCTCTTCTGGACAAATAAGAGGTGATATGGCCCTGAAGGTGTGGGAAACGAATTTGGTAGAGAGCAAGAAATTATCCAGAGAGGTAAAGGACGCTTGACAAGAAGTGTTATCATCTTTAGAAAAGAGACTCATTAATTTTGAGGGAAGCAGTATCATAGAGGCCCTGGGGCAAATCAATATTGAAATGAACCAGGAAAACTCCAGAAAGAGCAAAGAGGAAAATCTGTCAGCCATTCAGGAAATAAGCCAGATTGACCTTCTTAAAATAAATAAATGGCTAGTGAACCCAAGTTCACAGTTTCGGGCCTTAGCTCAAGAAGTGAGAAGAATCCAAGAAAGTCTACCTCAAGTAGAAAGGAAATTATACACATTTGACGTAAATGAAATGATTGAGCCATCAAGGTTGGTGGTGGAATTTTTAATTAGATGTGACCAATACATTGAGCATGGAAAAGAAAACACAGTGGGAAGCAATTAAGAAAGTGCCATTGCATTACTGAATATAGCTGAAGGGACAGATGGAAACAAAGCTACAATGACCAGAACATTGTGCCGAATTATCAAGAAGATCATATGACAGATGTGTCCAGCCTAAAGGAATGAGGAAAGGAAGTGTTTCTACAAACAAACGAAGAGATTGCCAGTGAAACTCATCATTCTCTATGCATTGTTTTCTTATTTCAAATATTTGCTATTTTTAATTATAAGAAGTCCAATTGTTTTGAGTTGTGACAATTTTGTATAAATACATATATTCAAGATCTATCAAGGGTTACCTCTTGCCGTATGTAATAGATAAAACTCTCCTTATTGAGTATTAATACAAGTGCAAACAAAGATTCCAATTTTTGTTCAGTTTGGGTTATGTGTTTCTTTTGTTTTTCCATATCTCAGCATTTCCTTATGCAATTCCTTGATAAATTTTTAATTGAAATTTAGTATCATGACTAGTGTAATCTTATTATATCAGTAATTCGTCAAGTAAGTATTTTTTCCTTTGTGTTTACTGTGAGTAAAACAAGACCTGCAAGTTGTGTGGATTATTGAACCTTATACTTTGTTCAAGGGTGCACTATCTATTTTCTTCTACTGCAACAAGGTGAGACTCTTCAGCAATTGATGCCTTGCTTCTTCTTTTTTTCTCTCACACTATTCGATACTATAGTTTTAACTTAGACACAAAATACAACTTATGTGCTTCCATATTGTTAATTTCATTTAAGGAACTTTTCTCATATAACTAAGGTAGACAAATCACTCTTTAAAAACACTCTCTTTAAACTTTCCTGATGCATGACATTACTCTTTGAGCCTTAAGTTTAATCTCAGGAACAACAAAGGGAACCTGCCACTAATGACTACAATCCCCAAGGTACTAATAAAGACTCTAGATCCCTATCCCAGAGGAAGATGAGCTGAAGTCGATGGAAAGAGATTTGTTGGAAGGAGGGAATTAGGGAATCCCCCATCATCCAACACAAGAAACAACAGAAGGCCAAATATTTGGAAGAAATCAAACCAAATATTGAAATGAACCATAATCAAGTAAATCTCTCACATGCACCAGATGGAATAGTGCATGAAAGAGATCCTATGAGTAGTGGCCAATAATGAAAACCACTGACATAGGTGAGGAAACCACCAATGGGGTCAAATGGAATCCAAGGTACTGCAAGAATCCCAATATGTGAATAATGTTATTGTTTTCGAACACATGGGAAATCACTCAGTCAAATACCAATGATGAAGTGTCATCTACTAAGCGCAAGGTCACCTATCAATGATGTAAATAGGGCCAGGGTGCGACTCTAGGTTGAAATCTCATAGCAATGTGTTGTATTCAATAAGAGTTGACCCGCTAATAGGAATTCAATGAGGACCTTCCATACTAGCATAAATATAGGACAACGATTCTTTCTAATTCTGAGAAGTACTTGACAACAGGAAGGTTGACATGCAAAGTCAAGAATTATGAGGATTAGCTGACAAAGGTTGATACTTCCCTGAACAAAAGCATGACACAAAAGTTGCTTGGGAAACATAGACTTGAGGATGAATGACGACATAAGTATGCAACATAGGAGGAATTGACACACTCTCCATAGGGACTAGAAGAATAACCAGTCAGAGGAGTAAAAAAAATTTGTAAATGGCTCAGCGTCCTAAGGCCACACTAAAACCAATCTTTTGAGACATATACTCAAAAATTTGTGCTTTACTCAAGGGCGACTCAACTGCTGCCAAAATACTAAATAAAAGACTCTTTCCCATCTTCTTTTTTGTTATTTTATTTTTTTGTTTTTTCAATATTAGAAATCCTAAAAAGAATAAAAGAATGCTACAGTATAGTGGAGGAAATAAGTGTCATGGGAAAACAAACTAGCTCCAAGCGCAAGGAGTAGACCTATGCTCAATGCAAGGAAACACGTGTAGGATATGAACTGTCAGGGGAATGTTTCTTCCAGGGATACAAGTGTCAAGTCGCAAAGGAAAATATTGCAAGGCTAGCAACTGATGAGAATACATAAGCAAGAGGCTAAACAATAACAAGTTGAAGCTAACATTAGACTCAAAAGCGCAAGCGATAAAGATGCAATGCAGTTATAACTTAACACAAAAGTGTGAACAAAGTTACCAACTTAACAAGAATTGTGACCTCAAAACGAGAACTCCAACCCATGGTATTTTTGGGTAAAAAACACCAAAATCAACCCCTAAATAAAAAAGTGGTGCTACCAGTAGCACCATTTTTGGGGGAGTTGGTTAAAATTGCAACTTGTTTGAAATCGCACAATATTTTTGGGTAAAAAACACCAAAATCAACCCCCAAATTAAAAAGTGGTGCTACCGATAGGACCATCTTTTTTAGAGGTGGTTAAAATTGCACATTGTTGCAGCATGTTTGAAATCACACACTTGACATTGCCAACAGAACCCTGAAATTAACCCTTGAATCGAAAAGTCATGCTATCAGTAGCACCACTGTTTTTTTTGGGAGTTAAAACTATGGCCTAAGTGAAACCGTGACCTTGATCATTGGCACCACAACAAATAAAACACTAAAAAATGACTACTAAATCTAAATGTGTTATCACTTGATAATTGATTTACTAAACAATTTTATTTTTTAATAATTTACATTAAGAAAATAAATACATTGAAAAAAAAACACACCCCTAAACAAATTCTTAATTAAAGTGGAAAAAAGAAAAACCCCTAAATGAATTTTGTTTGGGTAAAAAGAAACAAATTTCTATGAAAAATCAATAAAAAAAAATTGTTAAAAGAAAAAACAAACCAATTTTCTTTAATCAAAAAATTCAAAAAAGAATAAAACAAAAAAATAAATTCGAAATAAAAAAAATAAAAAACAAACAAACAACACCAACCCATAAAATACATGTTTTTATAAAAAAAAATTAAAGAGCAACTTAAAATAAAAATTAAACAAAAAATAAAATAAAAAAAACTAATATATATATAAAAAAGCAATAAACCAAAAAAAACTTTATATATATATATATATATATATAACATTACAATAAAAAAAATTGAAAACAATATAATTAAATTTAAAATTACAAAAACTATATCTAAATTTTAAAAAAATAATAATTAAACAATTATAACTATAACTATTTAAAAAAAAAAAAAAATTTAACTAAAACTAATAACAAAAATAAAAATAAAAAACTAGAACTAATTTAATTTTTTTTTTAATTTATGAAAATCGTGGGGAGGGGGTGATGCTCGACATCTCCCCCCTCCCCCTTTGGCTTGGATTGCAATACAGACGCGAGCATGCCCATTTGGGCGCCATACATGGGGAGGTTCGACATCACCCCCCTCCCCCTTTAGCTTGGATTGCAAAATGGACGTGGGCATGCCCATTTGGATGCCCTACATGGGTAGGGGGTGATGTCTGACATGGAGAGGGGGTGCTGCCTCCCCACGATTTTCATAATAGTTTTAGTTTTTTAATTTATTTTTAAAGTTTATTTATTTTAATTTTAATTTAGTTTTAGTTAAATTTAATTTTTTTTAATTAGTTTTAGTTATAGTTTTTAAATTTAATTTTTTTTTTTTTTTAATTTAGATATAGTTTTTGTAATTTTTAATTTAATTTTTTTTGTATTGGTGGAATCTATAAGGGGTGGTTCTCGTACTTGCATGACACGGGGTCAATTCTTGTCTGATATCTCTATAACTTTCAAGTGCGTCCACACAGCCCATAAGCATGGAGTACGAGTAAATCAAGATGGGAATCGAACTTGATACCTCCTTTACATATTTCTTTCTATTTACATGACACTTGTGAGTCGGTCTACACCTGTGTGGTCTTTAATTTAATTTTATTATTTTCATATTTTTTTTAAATGTTTTAATTGTAATGTTATATGTTTTTTTTTAATTTCAAGTTTTTTGTTTTTGTAATTTATTAATATAGTTTAATTTAGTATTTTTAATATTTTTTATGTTTGGTTTCATGCTTAAATTTTTAAAATTAAAAGAAAAATATTTTTTTTTTATTTGATTTTTTGTTTTTCGATTTTTGTCTTTTGATTTAAAGGTTTTTTTAAAATAAATTTTATTCATTTTTAATTATTTTTTAATTTGATTAAAAAAAATTATTTGTTTTTTTTTTTCTATTTTTAATAGAAATTTGTTTTGAAATTTTTTTTTGTTTTTATTTTTCTATTTCTAATAGAATTTTTTTTTTTTAAAGAATGCATTTGGAGATTTAAGCTTTTTTTTAATAAATAAATTTTCCTCTTTTTTAATTCATTTTTGAATTTTTTTGATGAAAAAAAATTTTATTTGTTTTTTTTCAATAATTTTATTTATTTATTTCTAATAGAAATTTGTTTTTATTACCAAAAAAATGCATTTAGGGTGTTTTTTTTTCTAATTTAGTTAAGAATTTGTTTGGGGGTGTATTTTTTTTCCAATATTATCATTTTCTTAATGTAAATTATTAAAAAACTTTAGAAAATTATTTAATTAATCAATTATCAAGTGATAACACATTTAGATTTAGGAGTCATTTTTCAGTGTTTAATTTGCTATGGTGCCAGTGATCAAGGTCACAGTTTCAATTAGGTCATATTTTTAATTCCCCCAAAAAACAATGGTGCTACTGATAATACCACTTTTTGATTCAAGGGTCAATTAGGTCATAATTTTAACTCCAAAAAAAAGGTGTTGTTATTGGTATTATCACTTTTCAATTCAATGGTCAATTCGAGGGTTTTCTCTGCAATATCAAGACTGTGATTTCAAACAAATCACAGTTTTAACCAATTCTAAAAAAACGGTGCTACCAGTAGCACCACTTTTTGAAATGGGGGTAAAAATAACCACGATGAAAAAATGAGAACTCTGGAGAGTTCTCGTTAAGTTGGTAACTTTGTTTGTGGGATCCCCGTGGATAATAGCTATAAAATAGATTGAGAAGAAAAATGAGGTTTCAACGCAATGTCATGGTGGGACTAAACAAGGCTCCCAAGCCTATGAAAATATTTCATCATGGAAACCAAAAGGGGAAAAAATGATTCTATATAGGGATTCCATGAACAATAGGCTCTACCACAAACAAGACGACATTTATATTCAATGGGAAAAGTTTGTGTCACAAGTGAGTGGGATCAACCCTAAGGAATAAGTATAAATTTTAATGAGTATGCAATATGCAAGGTAGAAAATGCCCTGCCCTATATGGCAGTAAGTGAAAACGTTAGCTGTCAGGAACCAAGCACAAATTAGAATGATGAAATGGGGTAAAAATGACCATTGTTCCACATCTAAACTAAAATAACTTCATCCATGTTTAGTACAAGTACATTAGGAAAAAGATAGCCAATAAGGGCTAACAACTATAGAAAGTGGGTAAAATTTTAGATTAAATAGTAAAAATAAAACATTTTTACCATGTCATTTGCAAATTTACCCAAATAGTGAAATTTGGTGGAAAAAATCGTTGAATTTTGTTGGATGATTGCGAGAGCTATGGGTAATGGAATCGGGTGCCATCAGGACCAGGTAAGAGAGATTTTCCTCCTCTTCAATCTCATCTAATTGTTTTCTTATTTTAATTAAGAATTCACTGCATTAATTAATGTTTTCAAACGAGGGAAGTGCATATGCACCTTGCTTTGGCACGGAGTGCATATGTATGTGCCTCTCATAACAACAAGGCATATATGTATGCACATGTTTCCAATAACAGGCATGCATAAGCCCGAGAAAAGTGAAAAAAACAAGTTTCTAACGCTTCTCAGTGATGTAAAATGACATAATTACCATTGTTTGGAATGAAAGAGAACATGAATATGTGCACAACCAAGTTGTGGATGATTCAAAGGAAATGGAAGCCCTCCAAAGTTGTGGAATGAGGAATTTATTTGAAATGGGAGGTATAAGGGTTCATAAAACATTACTGCAGGTTTTGATAGATTACTAGAATCTCGATGCGGATTCATTCATGTTGGATGGAGAACCTATCAAGCTAAGGGTGGAGGACATCTACTTCATAATAGGTCTCTCCCGTTGAGGAGAGGTAGTGAACCTAGAGACAAGAGAGGGTGGTGGTATGATGATTGATGAATATATAACCACTTATTGCACCCCTGATATAGTGAATGTGGGATCACAAGTCCCAATACGAAGGATTCAAAGCATAATCTTGAAGATCATCCTCTATACCATTGCTTGAATAGTAGGATCCATGTTGTTATTATTATTCCCCCATGATAGGGATAACTCAGGAGATGATTTATCTAGGCCCTTTGGTTGCAGACATGGAGTACTAAGGGGTAGATGAGTAGGAAGAAGCCCCATATCTTCTTTTTTTTTAACAAGAACGATTATGTTTCATTAGACAGCGTTCTGGCAAGCCAGAACCAGAAAGTTACAAGTCTAACGAAGGTTGGTGACCTCTAATAGTGCTGCAAACCTTCTTGTAAATGTCGTGGGAAACCCATCCCATCTGCTTCTGGAGCTAATTCGAAAAAATTGCTTACATGAATAAATTCTCACAAACTGTGAGCACAAAAGGAGACAAAAACAAAACATTAACCGGAGGGGGGTGGAATTTTCCTCTTAAAGAAGGGATCCAGCTTTTTTTGAGAGCCTGAAGAAATGTTGGAGGCCGCCTCCTTTTCTCTGCGCGCTTTGTTGGACTTTCGTCCTCGGGTAAGAGGTGGAGACGGGACTGAATTCTCTTCAGGATCAGAAGATTCCACAGAATTGCTAGATGGGACTGAAACAGTCAGACCTGCCGAGGCCGAGGGAACCGGACCTGAGGCCCGCAATTCTCTCGCTGCTACTGGGCCTGGGGGGGTGAAGGCCGGAATACTTTCATTTGCCGGAGGAACTTCCTTCACTTCTGTTGCTCCTAGATCTGGGACTTCATCTTCCTTCAGCGCCTCAAAGATGTTTTTATTTTCTAGAGTGGCCTCTTCTGAATGAGTGGCCTTTGGGGCCTGGGGGGGCGGATCCTTTCGCCTTGGATGCCTTCGTCGGTTGGATACTGGTTGAAACTCGTCTTCTTTGACTGGTCCCGACTCCTCAGAGACTTTGGGGCAGCTTTTCGCAAAATGTCTGTATGCATGGCACCGGAGGCACTTAAACGGGATCTGCTCATAGTCTAGCTCTTGGATATGGTACCATTCCCCCAGG
>JZKD02S1672730.1:2310987-2398617 GCA_000966675.3 Picea glauca
AGACAAAAAATCCCCTGCCTACTGCGCTTAGGGAAACTTTTTCCTGTATCAGCGGCCTCCATCGTTCTTCAATCCATGCCTCTACCATTTTGGGGCTGGGCCATAACCCCGTAAAATTTCCGACGAGGGCCTTTTCTGCCAGATAGAGGGCAAGGTTGCATGGTTGTTCTGAGGAAAGCTCCAGAGAAGGGATCTCCTCCATCTTCTTAACAAACTTAGACGGAAGAGGAGGCTTGGGTTTAGGTCCTGCAGAGCGAACTAACGCTTTGAAGGCTTCCAAGGGATCCTCCTCAGTCTCGACAGTCGGCATTGAAGCCATCTTGGCAGGGCGACGGCCACCGTAGGCTACCTCTGCTGCAGAACGCGTGCGCACAGAAGGGCGCGCTGGAACCGCTGAATCGCGCCTTGGAAGCTGAGAGATGCTCCAGATCGCGTATTCACAGGAGGGCGTGCTGGGACCGTCAAGCCGCGACCTGTAAACGACCAGTTCGGCAGCTGCAAAAGGAGCGATGGCGGCTAGGGTTTGGACCCTAGCCGCATTGGCATTCTGGAGCGGTCCATTTTTTTGTTCATCGGTACCTGTAATAGAAGCCCCATATCTTACCACACATCACTATTTAATTGATGGAAGCATCGTCCACCACACCATCTTGGTTCACAGGGGACAACAGGTCTTGCTCCATGAGGTAACAAGCTCGGTGTTGTGGTAAGTGTCATTCTAATAAATGAAGCATTTGAGCATGTTGCAAAGGGTCCTTTCTTGATTTTGAAAATTTTTGCTTGGAAATTGTGCCCTTTGCCTCATTTCACCTTGGTGGTTGACATGTTGTTTTAGTAAGCAGTCACCCTCGGGAAAAGGGTTGCTACTAGGTGGTTTCCTTGAAGGGTTATCATATCGCTCCCACACATACTTATCACTTTCCATACATCTTCCCTTTTCATCACCTCGTCTTTTTGGTTTTTGTGCATAATGAACCAAGAAGGGCTTGTACCTCATTTCATGGGAAGAAGGGGCTAAAGGCCTGGAAGTAGATTGCAGCTGCTATAAAAGAGTAAGAAACTAATACTTAAAAGAAAGTGAACACAACAAATGAGGACCCTCAAAATCCTGTCCAACTTGAGCTCTACTTACTCAATGCTCGCCCTGGTCCCAAATTAGAAATTCTAAAACTTGAAACACTATAAAGGGGACTATCAATTTACAAATAAATGAAAGAAGGGATTGGAAATATGGCCAAAAGGGGGTTTGGGAAAAATAACACCTAAATAGTTGGTAACTCAAATGTAAGCACATCGTCTATAGAGGCACCCATAAATGAGACAATATGAGCCCTTGTATGTCAAGAAACCCCATGCCCAAAAGTCATGCCCCCATCCACCTCATATTATTTACATGACTTAGAGAGGGTCCTCTTTGGAGATGCTCCTTGAACTGGGGAATGATCTACCCAATAGGTCACCATGACAACCATCCCATACTTAAATTTGGCAAGTTGTATAAGGTCTTTGAACAATTATATATTTTGAAAAGGGGGGATTTGATGCACATGTTTGGATGATTCTTTTATTAGATATGGCTTACTTGACATGATATTTGTGACTTGTGGACCCTTGGAGAGAAAATTTGCTTATCTTTGTAGGACCTTTCCCAGTGAAATTATTTTCGTGGAGGAGCAAGATTTCTTCAAAGGAGCATGAAACCCACACGTTGGATGATGCGCCCCCTCTCATTGGACACATGGGAGGATGGATGTTTCCTTTGGAGGCACTCAAATACCATGAGATGATAATATTCTAGTCCCCAGACGTCACATTTACCTAGGGTTTTTTATGGGGTTTCATGGTTTGATGGTGATGTGACATGGTTTTATGGAGAGAGATGGATTTATTGTCACCCTAGTGCATGACGAGGTGACACGTGGCCTTTGGAGGCCCAACGATTTCCACCTAGGGGCTCAACGTCTGTCTTGGAGGCCTAATGTGACCCTTTAGGGCATGACATCACCCTCAAAAGGGGATTTACTCTATGTATTTTCTTATTTGCAAATTAAAAGGACAAATTAGAGGGTCAACCCTCTTATATTTTCTTGTTGACAAATTAAAGTGGAAAAATTAGTGTTGGTTGATGTCATATGAATAAAGGTCACTTCCCTCTCATTTTATCATCATGAATTTGAGAGTTACATATTCTCTTGGATGAAATTTTTGCCCTACTTGGGAAAATTTCTCTATCTCTCTTTGGTTCACTTGTGGATGCTTTTACTTGTCTATTGGTGGATGAAAGCTAGTGATTTCTCTTGGTGCTTCTTTCTTTGCAATTGTGGTGGAACATTCTTGATAAAGAAAGGTTCATCATGTTATCTCTTGAAATTGGTAAGGAATTTTTGTTGAAATAATGTAACTACAAAGAGTATTATTATTATTATTTGATATATTATTCATTGGATCAATCCCCACTGTGGATTGATCATGTCGGCTATTGTAATAGGACCAAATCCCCTTTTGCGGATTGGTCAAATGATAATTATAATAGGAAGAATAAGAAGTCGGCCCTGCCAGTGAAGAGACACTTAACATGTGCCAATCTAATATAAATAAGGAGGCTAGCACCTCACTTAGACACACAAATCACTTGCTCATTGAGAGACAAGTTTCAGATCTATTGTTGGAGAAGAAGGAGAGAGAGTGGCGCATATCTGGGAGAGGAATTTTTGTATTAGCTTAAGATATCTCTTGGCATTGTATTGGCTATCTATATTAAGAAAGTTTTGTTGGGTTTTCTTCCCCTAGAGGGTTTCCCAGGATAAACGTTGTGTCTCTTGTGATTGTGTATTTCTCAGTGATCTTGGAGTATGCTATTGTTATCTAATGAAATGCAAAGAACTATAATAATGGCTTAAACATTAACATGGTATCAGAGCCAAGCTGAAGAGAGCATCTTTCACAAGAGAAAAGTGAAAAATGTGAGTGTTGTCGTACATGAAAATTAGGGCTTTTTGTTGGAAAGGTATTTCATCCCTAAAACCACCTAGAAAAGTGTGCCCTCCCCCAAGGATCATTTTGGCACCTTCAACGCACCTTTTTAGTGGCTAGATCTCCCAGAAAGTGAAACCCTAGTTTCACTAAGTACCAAAAAACCAGAGTACCAAAAGTACCAGAGTACCAGAAGTACCAGAAAACTAGAAGCACCAATCCATAAATCCACAGTTCAAGTTTGAGGGGGTAAAAGTTAGATTTTCGAAATTCTTACTACACCAGCATACTCGCCTCAGCTCAGCGCATCTATTCCCTGGATCAGAATTTCAAAATTTGAAGTTTAAAAAATTGGGGTTTCCTCATAAAACCCTAAGTTGCACTTGTAGTTTCAACCAGTTGCAGTTGCAGCATCAATTGCATTTGCATTCGTAGAACCAGTTGCAATCACCCTTGAAGTTTTCTTAAGAGTTGGTAATGATTATTGTTGCTACCAGATGGAGCCACTACCTGCAAATTCTATCAGAGGTATGTACTCACATATGTTTAATGGTTAAACCTTAAAGAGTATTTGCATAAGAAGAGATCTCTTGCCATAGATCCAAAAGGATCTCAAGATCCAACACATTCAAAGGAATGAAGCAACCCAAGTGCGATTATTCTGATATGCATCATTATTTTGATGAGTGTTGCATGTTGTAGCTATGACTATCATTCTAAACTTTTCTGAGTCAAGGTATTAGATGGATTAAAAGTTGAGATCATGGAGCTTATCCTCTAACCCAACCTTCTATCAAGATAGTGTATTGTCTTAGTACAACAAACAAGTTGAAGAAAGCACTCGTCATCTTCAGTGAAGGAGACTTGGAAGAAAAGCAAGCACTCATTCCTGAAGACAAGGCTCCAGGTTTGATTAAATCAAGTTGATAAGATTCAAAGGTACACATGACAAGTTGATGACTATAGTTGAGATAGCAGTCTTTGTAAAATATTATACTTGATAGCATGTGAGCATATAGAGGTAAATTCTTTGCCTGCTACAACTAACACCTCCTCTAGGAGAAACCTCGTGTGTTAGTTCCAGGTTGCCATGGAAGAATGCTTGGTCACAACACTATGAGAGTGTTGACCTCATTTTGTATTGTATTCCTTACCTTTAATCTTTGCTTCAGATAAATTGATAGCTCTAAAGGAGCTATTGTGATGATTGTTCATGCTATTGCTTTATATTATCAGAAGGATATTATTCTTGCTTGTTGTTTTGCTGACCTTGCTCCAGGTCACATGTAATAACCCTGAGGAAGCTATAGTGAAGGTTGCAGAAGGAAACGTGCTAAAGGAGAGACCATAAATGAAGAAATCATCATTAGAAAAGAAGAAGGTGGCTTGCATAAGCTAAAGGGTCACTCAGAAGCTTCCATGACCCACGCCATTGAAGAATCCATGTGAACTTTGGTATAGAAAATTAGCTCACATCAACTACAAGGTGCTACCATACATATGCAAAGCGGTCACAGGTTTAATAGAACTCAAAGGTGACCATGAAGGCATATGTAATGGATGTGCACAAGGGAAGAATATCAAGAACCCGTTTCCGAAGAAAGACATCAAGGCAGAAGGAGTCCTAGAGCTCATTCATTCAGATGTGTGTGGTCCAATGCCATCGTCCCCCATTAGTGGGAATTCAAAGCCTTGATAGAGAATCTTTCTAAGAGAAATATCAAGATACTCAGGTCAAATAATGGAGGAGAATACACCTCAAAAGAGTTTGTGAACTTCTGCAAAGATGTTGGGATCAAGAGGGAACTCACTACTCCCTACAATCCCCAACAAAACGGTGTATATGAACGTAAGAACAGAACCATAATGGAAGCTGTGAAGACTATGATCCATGATCAAGATCTTCCTATGTGCTTATGGGCAGAAGCAGCAATGGCAGTTGTATATGTGTAGAACTGATTGTCCCATAGTGCACTTGGGCTCAAGACACCAGAAGAGATTTTCACCAGAAAGAAGCCAGAGGTAAGCCATCTCAAAATATTTGGTTGTCCAGTGTTTATTCGTATACCTAAAGAAAAGAGAAACAAGTTGAACCCTTCAAGAAAGAAGGGAATATTTGTGGGATACTGTGAGGTCTCCAAGGCCTTCAGAATCCATATACCAGGTCAACATCACATTGATATCAGCAGGGATGTGACCTTTGATGAAGATGTAGCGCTCAATAAATATAAACTATGACAGCTTGAAGAAGTATATGAAGAGGAACCCATAATCCCCAGTACTGCAATGAGGGAGGTTCCCAGAGCTGCAAAACCAGTGAGGGAAGTCATAACTTCCTCTGATGAGGAACTTCTAGAAGACCATGACATAGTAGAAGTGAAAGAACCTCCTCAGATTATGATCCTCCATAAAAGAAAGCCAGCTTGGGCTAGAGAGCTTATTCAAGATGGAGAGAAGTATTGTGTTCCCCAAGGAACTATGAGATAGGTGAAAAGACCAAAGCCATTCTCTAGTTATACAGATTTGATGTGAAAAGAGGAGCCTACCTGCTTTGAAGAAGCCATTCATAGGAAAGAATGGGCAGATGCCATGACAGAGGAATACCAATCCATAATGAAGAATGAAGTATGGGAAATAGTTCCCAGACCGAAGAATAAATATGTGGTATTCTCCAAATGGCTCTTCAAAATAAAACATGTTGTTTATGGAAGCATTGAGAAGTATAAAGAAAGATTTGTCGCTCATGGCTTTTCCCAAAAGGAAGGCATTGACTATGAAGACACATTCACTCATGTGGCCAGATACACTTCGATCAGAACCATCATAGCTCTTGCAGCCAAGATGAACTGGAAGCTGCACCAGATGGACGTAAAGACAACTTTCCTAAACAGTGTCATTGAAGAGGAAGTGTATATAGAGCAACCTCAAGGATTTGAGGTTGAAAACAGGAAGTCTCATGTCTGCAAATTGAAGAAAATCCTTATACGGATTGAAGAAAGCTCCTAGAGCTTGGTATGGTCGTATAGACAGTTTCTTGACGAGCTTAGGCCTTACCAAGAGTAAAGCAAACTCTAACCTCTACTTCAAAATCATGAACAATGAGCCAGTAATATTACTGCTATATGTGGATGACTTATTCTTAACTGGAGAAGAAAATCTCATCACTGAATGTAAAAAGAGACTTGCCTCAGAATTTGAAATGAAAGACCTTGGCCTAATGCATTATTTCTTAGGTCTTGAGGTATGGCAAAGTCTTTAGAGGATATTCCTTAACCAAGGGAAGTACACGATTGAAATCTTGAAGAGATTCAACATGTTGGAATGCAATCCCATGAATACACCCATGGAAGCGAAGTTGAAGTTGTTGGTCGATACTTCGTCAGAATTGATTGATTCCACACTGTACAGAAAGATTATTGGATCGTTGATGTACCTGATGAACATCAGACCGGACATTTGTTTTTCCATGAACACCTTGAGTCAGTTTCTGGTAGAACCCAGACGTGTTCACCTAGTGGCTGCAAAACATGTGATGATGTACCTTAAAGGTACAATAGATTGTGGCCTCAGCTATGATGGAGATCATGATTTCACATTGAGTGGATATATTGATGCAGATTGGGCAGGAAGTGTTTCTGATAGGAAAAGCACTTTAGGATGTTGTTTCAGTTTAGGATCAGCTATGATCTTGTGGCAGAGTAGGAAGCAATCTAGTATTATTCTCATCGTAGCAGAAGCAGAATACATTGTTGCATGTTCTTCCAGCTACGAAGCTATATGGATTCGAAAGTTGTTGACCGACCTATTTGACTTAGAGATGAGAGCAACCTTGATTCTATGTGAAAACCAGAGCTGCATAAAGATGACAGGGAATCCTATATTCCATGATAGGTCAAAGCACATAGATATCCGTTATCGTTACATTCGTGACATGGTGCAGAGAGGAGCCTTAAAGCTCCAGTACAGTAGCATGGATGAACAGGTTGTTGATGTGTTGACCAAGACACTATCTCGTATAAAGTTTGAATACTTTCGAGATAATTTTGGTATAGTCCGAAAGGACCCTCCTCGAAAGAGGGAGTAGATGTTGTGATGAGACATCTCTTGCTTCCAACCTGATGGTTTTGACGTAAAGCAAGTTGATGCGATATGACTAGTACTGTGCTTCCAGCTGGATAGTTGTGACGTAAATCTAGTCTAGTATCCTGCTTCTGACCTAATGGTTGTGACGTAAAGCAGGATGAGCACCTTGCTTCTGACCTGATGGTTGTGACATAAAGCAAGATGATGTGTGACTAGTACTATGATTCTGGTTGTATAGCTGCGATGTAAGGCAAGTCTAGCTCCCTGCTTCTGACCTGATGGTTGTGACATAAAGTAGGATGTGTTCCCTACTTCCTACATGATGGTTGTGATGTAAAGAAGGATGTGTTCCCTACTTCCAACCCGATGGTTGTGACATAAAGCAGGATGTGTACCTTACTTTTGACCTGATGGTTGTGATGTAAAGAAAGATGGTATGATGAGACTAGCACTGAGCTTCCAGCTGGATAGCTGTGACGTAAAGCCAGTCTAGTATCCTGCTTCCGACCTGATGGTTGTGACGTAAAGTAGGATGAGTATCTTGCTTCCATATTGAGTGTTGTGATGTAAAGAAAGACGATGAGATGAGACTAGTACTGTGCTTCCAGCTTGATAGTTGTGACGTAAATCCAGTATAGTATCTTGCTTCCAGCCTGAGTGTTGTGACGTAAAGCAAGACATTGAGATGAGACAAGTACTGAGCTTCCATCTTGACAATTGTGACGTAAAGTCAGTCTTGTATTATGATGAGACATCATTGTTCTGTGATGATGATGATGTATCAGTTTTTGTACTAATACATATCGATGCAGATGATGATGGCATTCCTTTGAGAATGACGATGTTGTCGATGAAGAAAAATTTCGATGATTTATAGATACGCCAGTCACTATTCCAAGATGATATTGATGATGTTGTCCTCTCACCCACTTGATGTTGTTGATGATGTTGTCCTCTCTCTCTCGCATGATGCTATTGAAGAATACCCTTCTTGTTAAGGGGGAGTGTTGAAATAATGTAACTGCAAAGAATATTCTTATTATTATTTGATATATTATTCATTGGATCAATCCCCATTGTGGATTGATCATGTCGGCTATTGTAATAGGACCAAATCCCCTTTTGTGGATTGGTCAAATGATAATTATAATAGGCAGAATAAGAAGTTGGCCCAGCAGATATTTAAGCGGCCCCAGAATATAATTAAGGTGGTTATAACCACCCAGTTGGAGAATTTGGCCTTGCCAGTGAAGAGACACTTCACATGTGCCAGCCTAATATAAATAAGGAGGCTAGTGCCTCACTTAGGCACACAAGTCACTTGCTCATTGAGAGATAAGTTTCAGATCTGTTGTTGGAGAAGAAGAAGAGAGAGTGGTGCATATTTGGGAGAGGACTTATGTATTAGCTTAAGAGATCTCTTGTCATTGTATTGGCTATCTATATTAAGGAAGTTTTGTTGGGTTTTCTTCCCCTAGAGGGTTTCCCAGGATAAATGTTGTGTCTCTTGTGATTGTGTATTTCTCAGTGATCTTGGATTATGCTATTGTTATCTAATGAAATGCAAAGAACTATAATAATGGATTAAACATTAACAATTTTTGCATATTGTGTTGTTTCTTCTTGTTTCAATGTTAATTTTGTCTAATATTTGGATAAGTATAAGGGCATACACCCTCCATTAATATCTATCATTGTTGTCATTGAAAGGGCCATTTTGCAAAGGTTGCTATGAGGAGTAAAAGGGATTACACACTCGTAGATTTAACTTGCTAGGTTAGTTTTCTATATGGAGTAAAATGGCTTACACCCCTATAGAAGTAACAAACCTAGATCATACACAAGAGACTCCATTAACCCAATTTATAAGGCACTAATATACTTGCATTGGAGATTGTATATTCATGCATTGGTAAACGTGAATTTTTCAGATATTTCAAGTGTTCAAGTTGGAATCAATTCTTCATGTTATAAGCTTTATTGTACCCAGGGTGTTTTCTTTATCCAAGTGATTCCCATTGTTGTTATAAATTCATGCTTCAACCAATAGGGTTGCAGAAAAATAATCTTCTTCTCATTATTTATTCCCTTTTCTACCTCTAAATTTCACTTGCAAGTTGCCATAATTGTTCTACTGGTTGTTGGCTATCTTTTGGGTGGTTTACTTGTTGGTTTTGGTGGAAAGAATTTGTTGTTGTAGAAATTTTTTTCTACAGCCACAGGGCTGTTGCAATATTTTTTTATAACACTAGAATTAACAACCCTCTAACTGCTATCAAAGTCTTTCTCTAATAATTGGAAGTTTGTCTACTCATTGTTAGCTTTATTTCCAAGTATCTTGCACGTGATTTTGATAGATAATTTGCAGTTGTCATAACTTGTTCATTTCTGATATATATATATATATATATACACCAATACTGCAGCAATTTCTTGATCCTCGTTGGTCTAAGGATTTTATCTCCATCGTTTGTCTTGTTCTGGGTAGGGCTAACACTGTTTTGCAGGTATGCAATACTTGGAAACTATCAACGATCTACAAGAATCATTTTTAAGCCTTACTCCTTCTCCTATCTTGATCTATAAAGGTGTTCATTGATCATTCTCCCACTTTCCATCTCAATCCTCCTAGGGTAACCAAGATTCCCCCCTTTTGGTGATTTCATTATCACTAAAGTGAGGGGAGTGTTTATCTAAGACGACAATGGATATATACTCTTGTAGTTGTTAGACATTCATGAGTTGGGTTGGGTGCTTCCCAAACTACAAATTGTGTGATAACATTTTGGTGTTGTTGTCAAGGAGGATTTTGAATCCTTTTCCTAGCCTTAACGACACTTGGCAATTTATTCTAAAATCCTTTACCCATAGCTTTCCTGACGACTCCATTTGAGGGAAGTTTCCTTTCCATCTTTGATGAGCCTTGTGCTCATCTTGTTACTCCATTGAGTTATTACCCTAAGTGATGGAAGCATGTCTCTATAACGCTTCCATAAGGCATAAAAAGACTTGGATGTTGAGTATGTTTATTGGTATCCAAACAAATTCCTAATGAAATGGTTGAGCCATATCCCTAAGTTTGATGGTGATCAATTTTTGGTTGTTGCTCATATTGCCAAATTTATTGAATTTATTTTATGCTTTGGTGTGGAAAAGGAATATGTCATAATGCGATTGTTTCTCTTGTCACTTGAAGAGAGGAAAAGAGACTAGATAAAACATTTTTGTAACCCTAAAACTGTATTTTCTTCAATTATCCTTATTCGATATTTCATCAAGTATTGGGGCCCTACAACTCAGAAGTTCAAAGATATTATTCAAGACCTTAAGAATGATTTCCTATAATTCTTGTTTCCTTTGAATCCTATTGAAGGTTTGAGGGAAAAACTTCTTCTGGAGCCCATTGTGAACACAATTGAGGAACAAGAGGATTATACTAACATACAAAGTTTTGAATGTCTCAAGGAGAACATAGAAGAAGACAATGAGTTTTGTGAGCGATTACTAGAACATTGTGGTAAAGACTTCCAGGTCAAGTTCTGCATGCAAATAAAAGAAGAATACTATGCTATCCTTCCAAATTATGAGAGGAAGCCTACCCTATACCTGGCATGGGAGGTTTATGTTGCCAATTATGGAGTGAATTGATTATGTGACGTCATGAAAAATAAATATGGTCACCAGGAGAGCCTCCCAACCAAAAAACCATCATTCTTGATGCCCAAAGAAGTCTCCAAACTCATTGAAGATCAAAGTGATAAATTTATTCTCAGAGATCAGGTCCATAAGGAAAAATTCCAAGAGGAAGACGGTTCCAATGAAGTACAACATATTGAAGATCTAGACAAGACATTTGTATCTGTCTTTCCACTTGATGAAGATGAAGTTTCCCAACCTTGTCTTCCTATTGCACATGAAGGTGAGGAAGCGATTAGTCTCGATGATACAAATGATTTCATGGAGGACCTCTTCGACATCATTGGTCAACATATTGATGATTTCATACATGTTGGGAAGCGTGGATGGGATATGGGTTCTTTCATTTTTTATGGAGATCCCATTTACGACATTAAGGGCAACTTCCAGATAAGTTATGCAAAAAATTTTCCTTTGAAAGGTTGTTCTTCATACATGGATGATCAAGATATTTGACAGATTAGTGATGATACAATCACATACCTTTTTTATCCACCAGGGGATGGCTTGTTGTAGTGTAGTTATGTTAATTCCCATACATACCTTGGGGGTCATCCTTTTGAGGACTAGAGCCATTATGTGATGAATATTTTCAACCATTTTTATACTCAAACTCTGATGGACATGAGGTCATGACCAACTCAGAACAATAAAATATCTCCACTACAGGGAAGCGATATTTCCAACATGAAACAATATGCAGGGATTTGCAGAAACATACAAAGAAGCAACACCTTATGAGTATGAAGAAGTATTATGTCTCCCAACCTATGTTTTTCCCTCTTCTTCTACCTGTTTCTCTGGGAAATCATAATGTTTTCTTTGGATCTCACATTTCCTCTCAGTCTTCAAGAAGCAATGATCATGTTGGTGATGAAGATGAGGAAGCACCATCGTCTATATGCAATAGTCCTATTCAGAGATGGGTGGATCAAGCTTGTGGCTATTCTTTCCATGAGGATATTATCCCTCCCACCCAACTCCATAAGTTTCTTTCTATGATTGTGTTAGCAACAATTCTTGTCTTGGGCGTAAGAGTATGCAGGTCTGCAGGCTGCACAACAAGCGCCCAAGCGTAGCGCAGAAAAATCTCGTTTCTGGTAACCAATCAAGTGAGCGGGCTAAGTTATGATTGTCAACGGCCAAGATCCATCTATAGAGCAGATCGACGATCAGTGGGTAATCACGGTTAGAAGAGTTGTGATAGGATTATCACAATGGATAGCGCTTATATATCACCAAAAGGATCTCAGTCGTCCATCCCAGAGGAGTACATGGTGCGCGATTAGGCTCCATCGCCTCTTCGTGCATCGCGACTTTGAAGAATGAGGATCAGCCTCCTCCCAGCCGCGAGACGTGAAGTGACGAAGGCATCCAGGACCTGGGCCCACAGTATTTTCAAGATGATCAGGACCGTCCATCTAGAGGGACGCGTGGCGCACGATTAGGCTATGTCACCACCTTGGATTTTGTAACTTTGAAGCACAAGGAGCAGCCTCCTCCCAGTCATGAGACGCGAAGTGTCGAAGGCGTCCAGGACCCTAGCCCACAGTATTGCCGAGATGATCAGGACCGTCCATCCAGAGGGACGCATGGTGCATGATTAGGCAATGTCGCCACCTCGCCTTTCATAACTTTGAAGAACAAGGAGCAGCCTCCTCCCAACTGCGAGACGCGAAGTGCCGAAGGCGTCCAGGACCTGGGCCCACAATATTTTCGAGATGATCGGGACCGTGCATCCAAAGGCACACATGGCGTGCAATTAGGCTATGTCACCACCTCTCCTTTCATAACTTTGAAGCATAAGGAGAAGTCACCTCCCAGCCACGAGACACGAAGTGTCGAAGGCATCCAGGACTCAGGCCCACAGTATTTTCGAGATGATCAGGACCGTCCATCTAGAGGAATGCATGGCACGCGATTAGGCTATGTTGCAACCTCACGTTTCATAACTTTGAAGCACAAGGAGTAGCCTCCTCCCATCCACGAAATGTGAAATGCCAAAAGTGCCTTTGAAGATAGGAACAAGGTCACAGTCCGTGGTCACTTGGGGGCAATAGAAAGAACTACGCAAAGGGCCGAAGCGTCGGGTTTAGCTACAGAAGGGATCACCGCATTCTCCAGAGACCAGTTCACCTTGACCTCAATCTTGGTCCTTGCTAAAAATAAATGAAGGTGGATGGAGGTAGTTGAAACCTCGTCTCACTCATTAAATGCAAAGCATGGAGGTTCTGGCAGGCAGCCTGCCTGAGATGGTCCTGTACGCTAGCTTTCTCCAAAGAAGTCATGTCAAGTTCTTGTCTGACCAGAGGAGTTTGCACATGTTATTTTAGCCTTTTAATGTTTCAGCTACCTCCCCTGCAAAGGCCATGCAAAGTTAAGGTGACATCTGACAAAGGATTTCAAGCCAGATTTGACTGAGGAGACGTCACACCTTGAAATTCCTGAGATGCCTCTGCTGGGTGAAAGTGGAGGAGTATATGTAGGCATTTTTTCCATTTTTGTAAGCATCAATGGTTGAGCGAGGCTCCCGATTGTAAAGTTTTGATGAAGCACTGGTTGCTTTGGTTATGTATTGGCACTTGAGACTTCTTGCCTTATGAATGTCAGCTTCTTTCCATCTCTTTGTTTACACTGTGTTAGAACAGCTCGGAATTGGAGGATCCAGTCGAGTTGTGTTGTTATAGGATGATGTATGTTGGATCACTGTAATGGTTGCATTGTTTCTAATCAGTCCTTGTATTTTCTCAACGCTGAATGACTTGGAATTGGAGGATCCAGTCAAGTCGTCCCTTCAGTTCCCCAAAGCTCTAAACCAAGAGGATCTTGTATTCTGAGTTTTTCTTCCTCAAGCTATTGAAAGGCCTGATGACCAAAGAAGTCCTACTCACTCATCTCACCAAGTCTTCCATCTTCTCATTTTATAATCAACTCACTGATAGAAGTTAGGCCAAGACCTCCTTTGTTTTTTACATATCAAGCCCGGTTTTCTGAGTTTGAATGTTTTCCTCTTGAGTCTCTATCCATTCGGTCACCCCATTAAATTATTCGTGACATAAAATGATGGGCGTTGGGCTCTACTCCTGCTGCAATCCAAGAGTGACATCTAACGCCAACATTTCTAGTGTCGTTGTTGGGGACGAAGTTGAAGATTTTCCCTAGGTAGAACAACATTGAGCCTCTGATTCTGAAGGTGCATCAGACATCAGAGCCCTACAAGATTGCTACTGTGCACCTGGCGACTCCATTGTGGTGACTCCAACGTTTCCACTTCACTGTCTCAGTTGTAGCTATTTTTAGCACACCTAAAAGCTGACCCCGAGGATCTTTCTTGAGAAGGTTTCAGCAGCTACTTTCTCATCTTGAGAAGTTCCCTTAGGTAATGAAAATGTTAATATCTGGCCTTTGATGGTGAACAAAGGCCAGACACATTTGAAGCTGCCCATTTTCCACCTAGCGACTCCATGATTCAAGGATCAATTGGCGACTCCACTGGTTCGATATGGAGAAAATCCTGGCTCGGAGGTTTGCTCCTTTTAATTTTTCTGCTATTCCTGGTTTTCCTAATGATGTCCCTTCTCCGGATGAATGGAGTGATTATTTGCCTAGATTTAGAGAGCGTGAAGAGGAAAACCCTGCTCAATATCTCTGGGAGTTTCATGAACTCATGCATCAGTGGGAGATACATCATGAAGATGTATTATTGAAAATGTTCATGTTCTCTTTAGCAGGGGATGCTCGTAAATGGTATCATTCTTTACCCCCTGCTAGCATTTCTTCACTCGCAGAATTTCATGCAACTTTCACCGCCTATTGCCAAAAGCTTTATCCCTCTAAGTTAATTTTTTATAATTGTTGTGAGGGATACAACAACTATATACCATATGGAGATGTTTCTTACGTAGGTTGTGAGGATGATCCTAATGACTTGGATCAGAAATCAGTCCTTTCTCGTCCCCATTCGTCTACATCAAAGGAAGGTTATGAGAATGATGAAAATCCCGAGGAGGAAGAATATGCTTTGGGCAAAACTTGGGAACTGATAAAATCTATCACTGCCCAACTAGCAAGGTTGGAATCCAAAGACAATGAAGCAAATTTTCCATTCCTTGAGGAAGATGTTCTTGGCGGCTATTTTGAAAAGAATATTGAAGATTTCATAGCTATAGAGACATTGGCTTCAGTCCCTGGTGAGCCTATTGTCTCAGATTTTAAAAGGGAAGTGATGGTGGAAATGGATGGTTCTCTTTTTCTTCACGAGATTTCCCATGATGTTTTTACATTCGGGCTCGAAACGGAGGAGCGGGGGATAGTTCCATTTCTGCAAGTTGGAGAAGCTTTTTTCTCCCCCGACTGTGATGATTATTTGGAGGAGGAGCAGCAGAACCCCACATCACCTTTTGCTGATCAGAGCAGCCAGCCTATGTATGACAGCTATGAATCAGATTCTGATTTGGATATGTAGGATTTCCAGGAACAAACTTCAGAGCCTTATCATCTATTCATTAAGCAAGAACATTGCGAGGAAATTAGTCATTCTGAGCAGCAGTTGGAAGAGCAGAGATTTCACATGGTCCCTATTTATGATGATTATGAATCTGATCCCTAGGAGAGTTATGAAGAGAGGGAAGAGGACCAAAAGGGGGTGTTGTTTTCAGCCTGCACAGAGGTCACCAAGCAGCCATTTGAAGAGCATAACTTTCCCACGGGTCCTGTTTATGACGATTTTGAAAATGACCTAGAGAAAGAATCAAAAGAGCAGCTGAGGGCACATATTATCTTCTATCCGGAGCCATTCAGCAAGCAGCCACCGCTTGAGATCAGTGAGCCTATGTCAATTTCCCACCCACATGTGATTAGCAGAGATATTCAGTCACACGTGAATAACTGTATAACAGAGAAGGTTGTTTGTTGCCCATTTTCTAGAGTTTTCCACTGGTCCTATGAGCCTGTGGAGAAATATATGGAGTTGTATTTCCTTCACAACTTGGAGCCTCTCTATTTCATGTCAAATTCAGCCTGTGAAGAGGAGTTGAAGAGTGTAATCGTTCTGTTGTCATGGTTACACCATCTGTTGATGATCGTCGACAGAAAGAAGGAGCTTCTATTCAGGAATTTGCTTGAATGGCTATGGTGGAAGTTTGTTTTCACCTAGCCCCCATGTAAAGAATTTTACTAGTCTAGGACTGTACATAAATAAGCTCTTTTGAGAATGTACGTTTATTGTTTCACTTTTACTTTTACTTTTCGGCCTGTATTTTCAGCTGGGTGTTTCACCAGACTCCATAGCCCAACAGCAAGGCCCTGAAGCTGCAAAATGAGTTCTTAGAGCATCGCAGAGACGACTCTATCCCCCATGGAGCCTAATGTTTGCAACAATTCTTGTCTTGGGTGCAAGAGTATCCAGGTCTACAGGTTGCACAACAAGCACCCAAGTGTAGCACAGGAAAATCTCATTTCTGGTTACCAATCAAGTGAGTGGTCGAAGTTATGATTGTCAATGACCAAGATCCATCTATAAAGCAGATCGACGATCATCGGGTAATCACGGTTAGTAGAGTTGTGCCAGGATTAGTGCAATGGATAACGCTTATATATCACCAAAAGGATCTCATTCGTCCATCCCAGAGGAGTACGTGGTGCGTGATTAGGCTCCATCGCCTCTTCACACATCACGACTTTGAAGAACGAGGATCAGCCTCCTCCCAGCCGCGAGACATGAAGTGACGAAGGCATCCAGGACCCAGGCCCAATGTATTGTCGAGATGATCAGAATCGTCCATCCAGAGGGATGCGTGGTGTGCGGTTAGGCTATGTCTCCACCTCGCCTTTCGTAACTTTGAAGCACGAGGAGCAGCCTCCTCCCAGCCACGAGACACAAAGTGACGAAGGCATCCAGGACCCAAGCCCACAGTATTGTCGAGATGATCAGGACCGTCCATCCAGAGGAATGTGTGGTGCGCGATTAGGCTATGTCGCCACCTAGCCTTTCATAAATTTGAAGCACAAGGAGCAGCCTCCTCCCATCCGCGAGACGCGAAGTGTCGAAGGCATCCAGGACCCGGGCCCACAATATTGTCGAGATGATCGGGACCGTCTATCCAGAGGGATGTGTGGCACGCGATTAGGCTATGTCACCACCTCGCCTTTCGTAACTTTGAAGCACAAGGAGCAGCCTCCTCCCATCCGGGAGATGCGAAGTGTCGAAGGTGTCCAGGACCCAGGCACACAATATTGCCGAGATAATCAAGACCGTCCATCCAGAGGGATGCATGGCGCGCGATTAGGCTATGTCGCCACCTCGCCTTTCGTAACTTTGAAGCACAAGGAGCAGCCTCCTCCCATCCATGAAATGTGAAATGTCGAAAGCGCCTTTGAAGATGGGCACAGGGTCACAGCTCATGGTCACTTGGGGGCGATAGAAAGAACTACGCAAAGGGCCGAAGCGCCAGGTTTAGCTGCAGAAGGGATCACCATGTTCTCCAGAGACCAGTTCATCTCGACCTCGATCTTGGTCCTCGCTAAAAATAAATGAAGGTGGATGGAGGTAGTTGAAACCTCGACTCACTCATTAAATGCAAAGCATGGAGGTTTCGACAGGCAGCCTGCCTGAGATGGTCCTGTACGCTGGTTTTCTCCAAAGAAGTCATGTCGAGTTCTCGTCTGACCAGAGGAGTCTGCACGCACTATTTTATCCTTTTAATGTTTCAGCTACCTCCCCTGCAAAGGCCATGCAAAGTTAAGGTGACATCTGACAAAGGAATTCAGGCCAGATTTGACTGAGGAGACGTCACACCTTGAAAGTCCTGAGACACCTCTACTGAGCGAAAGTGGAGGAGTATATGTAGGCATTTTTTCCATTTTTGTAAGCATCGATGGTTGAGTGAGGCTCTCGATTGTAAAGTTTTGATGAAGCACTAGTTGCTCTGGTTATGTATTGGCACTTGAGACTTCTTGCCTTATGAATGTCAGCTTCTTTCCATCTCTTTGTTTACATTGTGTTATAACAAGTCGAAATTGGAGGAACCAGTAGAGTTGCACTGTTATAGGATGATGTATGTTGGATCATTGTAATGGTTGCATTGTTTCTAATCAGTCCTTGTATTTTCTCAACACTGAATGACTTGGAATTGGAGGATCCAGTCAAGTCACCCCTTCAGTTCCCCAAAGCTCTGAACCAAGAGCATCTTGTATTTTGAGTTTTTCTTCCTCAAGTTGTTGAAAGGCCTAATGCCCAAAGCAGTCTTTCTCACTCATCTCACCAAGTCTTCCATCTGCTCATTTTATAATCAACTCACTAACGGAAGTTAGGCCAATACCTCCTTTGTTTTTTACATATCAAGCCTAATTTTCTGAGTTTGAACGTTTTCCTCTTGAGTCTCTATCCATTCAGTCACCCCATTAAATTATTGGTGACATAAATTGATGGGCGTTGGGCTCTTCTCTTGCTGCAATCTAGGACTGACATCTCACGCCAACAGATTGGTTGCATGCTTATTTATACTCGTGATTATTTTGTGCTTGACATATCTTAATTATGTCACATGATTAAGCATAGGTACACATACCTTGATTAAATTTTGAGCAGGTGGTTGCACTGGTTGTACGATTTCACCTAACATCTTTAGGGCCTAACTTCACAGGTCCCTCGGCCCCAGGTTAGTAGGTAAGTCATATTTCTTTCTTGCATTTTCATTTTTCTTTCTCATGATAGATTAGTTACATTTACTTATAGTTGCATGTCATATCTCTTTCACATATTGCTTTAATTTCACTACCGCATACATGTTATGATCATATTACATGTTAGTTTATATTTTTTTGAAAAAATGAAATTTTTTCTTTTGAAAGATTAGTTGAAATTTTTAAAATTTTTATTATATGAACAATGGGTGAGTGTGCTACCCTCAATACCCAAAATTTTGTTTGTTTTAGTGTGTCTAGGGACAGGTCTTACCAAGAGATGTTGAGGTTCTCATGCACTCTATGATGAGCACATGTCCTCGATTAGGAGTAGACATGGAGTAATGAGAGGCAGATGAGTAGGAAGAGGCCCCTATCTTACCACACATCACCATTTAATCAATGGCAACAACATCCACCACACTAGCTTGGCTCACAAAGGGAGACAGGTCTTTCTCCATGAGGTAACAAGTCTGGTGTTGTGGTAAGTGTCATGTTATTAAATGAAGCATTTTGAGCATGTTGCAAAGGGTCCTTTCTTGATTTTGAAAATGCTTGCTTGGAAATTATTCCCTTTCCCTCATTTCACCTTGGTGGTTGACATAGGCTTCTAGTAATTGGTCACCCTCGAGAAAAGAGTTTCTACTAGTTGGTATCCTTGAAGGGTTATTTTACTACTCCCATGCGTACTTATCACTTTCCATACTTCTTCCCTTTTTGTCTCCTTGTATTTTGGGTTTTCGGTCATATTGACACAAGAATATTTTGTACCTCAGTTCATGGGAAGAAGGGGATAAAGGTCTGAAGTTAGATTGCAATGACTATAAAATCATAAGAAAATAATTCTAAGAAGAAAGTGAACAAAATAAATGAGGACCATCAAAATCTGGTCCAACTTGAGCTCTACTTACTGAATGCTCGCCCCAATACCAAATTGAAAATGCTAAAGGTTGAAACCCTATAAAGGGGACTAGAAATTTAAAAATAAATGAAAGAAGGGATTGGAAAGATAGCTAAAAAGGGTTCTGGGAAAAACAACACCTAAATAGTTGGTAGCTCAAGAGCAAGCACACCCTCTATAGAGGCACCCATAAATGAGACAATATGAGCCCTTGTATGTTAAGAAAACCAATGCCCAGAAGTCATGCCCCCATCCACCTTTACATGACTTAGATAGGGTCCTCTTGGAAAACACTTATTTGCTTGGGGAATGATCTTCCCAATAGGTCACCATGACAACCCTCCCATACTTAAATTTGGAAATTTGTATAAGGTCTTCGAGAATTTATTTATTTTGAAAAGGGGGGATTTGATGCACATGTTTGAGTGGTTTTTTTATTATATATAACTTACTTTACATGATATTTATGACTTGTGGATCTTTGGAGGGCGAATTTGCTTGTCTTTGCAAGGCCTTTCCAGGTGAAATTATTTTCGTGGAGGGATAAGGTTGTTTGGACCTTCATAGGGGCATAAATCACACAGGTTGGATGATGCACCCCCTATCATTTGACATATGGGAGGATGAACGTTTACTTTGGAGGCACTTGGAGACCATGAGATGATCATATTCCTACCCCTTTCACCCTATTGTTAGCCTTTGGATGCCCAAGGCATCATATTCTAGGCCCTAGACATCACATTGACCTAGGGTTTTTGCTGGGGTTTCATGGTTTTATGGTGATGTGACATGGTTTGATGGAGAGAGATGGATTTATTGTCACCCTAGTGCATGATTAAGTGACACGAGGCCTTTGGAGGCTCAATGATTTCCACCTAGGGGATCAATGTCTCTCTTGGAGGCCTAAGATCACTCTTTAGGGTACAACGTCACCCCCAAAAGGGGATTTAATTTATGTATTTTCTTATTTCAAATTAAAAGGACAAATTAGAGGGTCGACCCTCTTATATTTTCTTTTTGACAAATTAAAGTGGACAAATTAGGGTTGGTCGACCTCATATAAATAAAGTTCACTTCCCTCTCATTTTATCGGCATAACTTTGAGAGTTACATACTCTCTTGGCTGAAATTTTTAACCTACTTTGGAAAATTGCTCTATCTTTCTTTGGTGCACTTGTGGATGTTTTTACTTGTCTATTTGTGGATGAAAGCTAACGATTTCTCTTGGTGCTTCTTTCTTTGCAATTGTGGTGGAACATTCTTGATAAAGAAAGGTTATTCATGTTATATCTTAAAATTGGTAACACATTTATGCATATTGTATTGTTTCTTATTGTTTCAAGGTTAATTTTTTCTAATATTTGGAGAAGTATAAGGGAATACACCCTCTATCAAGATCTATCAGTGTTGTCATTGAAAGGGTCATTTTGCAAAGGTTGCTACGAGGAGTAAAAGGGATTACACACTTGTAGATTTACCTTGCTAGGTTAGTTTTCTCTATGAAGTAAAAGGGATTACACCCCTATAGAAGTAAAAAACCTAACTCATACACAAGATAATCCATTAACCCAATTGATAAGACACTAATCTAATTGCATTGGAGATTGCATATTCATGCATTGGTAAACTTGAATTTTTGAGATATTGAAATTGTTCAAGTTGGAATCAATTCTTCATGTTATAAGATTTATTGTACCCTAATGGTGTTTTATTTAGCCAAGTGATTCTCATTGTTGTTATAAATTCATTCTTCATCCAATAGGGCTGCATCAAACTCATCTTCTTCTCATTATTTATTCACTTTTCTACCACTAAATTTCACTTGCAAGCTACCATAATTTTTCTACTTTTGGTTGGCTATCTTTTAGGTGGTTTACTCGTTGGTTTTGGTGGATAGAAGTTAATTTGGAAAAATGAGGAACTTTGGTTATGTCAACATTCTCTGCATTTCAAGAGAATGCCAATGATGAGTCTGAGAGTATTTGTCCATGAGCACAAAATTCAAGGTCCAACGATGATTTGTTGAATGGAGGTGATGCAACGATTGGGGGTGGGAAATTGTCGAGTCCCTATGATTATGATTTCTTTAGACGGTGTTCCTGAAAAAAAGTCACAATCAAAGATTATCCCTATGAAGGGATAAATTTCATTAGTGACCCATATATGGGAGTACCTCCCGACGCCACATTTGGATATATAAGTAAATATATTTAAATTTTCAATATTATTTAATTTTAATCTTTTAGTTTGTAATAAAGGAAAAGAGAGACTCGAGAGGAAAACCAAGAAACAAATGTTTTTTGGCGTGGTCCTTATTTTTAACAAAATATTTGAATATGTAGATATTGGACCAGTGTGGTTGGCGGGCTACCCCAGATAAAGGTGCCACGGAAGGGACCAGGACCAACCCAATGTGAATTCATATCAAGGTCTATAGAGTGTTCATAGGAACTTGCAGGATCTCACATGCCAAGTTCCAATGATCGTGATCGAGGACTTGCCAAAGCAGATGCAACAACAAATAGTTGATGTACCATAGACTTGTGTCATATCTAGCCAATGCAATAGTGTGTTACCATGGATACAAGTGGGGGAAGTGCCCTTATCCTATAATGTTATGTGCTAGATAAAACTTCCCATGTATTTTCACATTCAGGGCTAGAGGTCAACTTTTGTAAAATAGACCACATTTTTGTACTTAATGAATATTCAAGTTATATATACATTCTTTTTTATTGGAATTACTTATATAAAAATATGTGCAAATGTGATGCTTTATATACATGTGTGTGATTTTTTAATTAAGTATGAGAAAATTTCCAATCTAATACATAATTAACATAGGCATCAGACATGAGATTAGAACTGCTAGATACATGCACATAGGTAATGTAATCAAAAGAGCATTCCAGAAGACATACCTGAAGGAATCATCAGAGAAGAGTGGGATCATGAACATGGTACTAACCATTCAAATAAGACACCACCAATTAGGAATCCAAGTGAACCTCAAGAGATTATATGTTATGCATAATGACGACTCTAAGAAGCTCGATCACAATGCTATAATCAACCACATTGTTGGTTGTTGGACCAATACAAGAACCTATGGAAGTTACCAACTGTCCCATGGGTGAATAAATCACCTAAGAGGTGGAAGAAAGGTTTTGAGTGTGATTACTAGCACCATCTATGAATTCTATGAATATTGAAGAATCCCGTGAAATATTCCAACCAAACATAAGCAGTATAAGAAAAAGCAAAGCAAAAAACGAAAACTAAAAACTAGTCCTAAATATTACCAATATACAATAATTACAAAGGGGAAAACACATGAGCATCAACACTCAAGCATAATACCTCTTGATATAGATCCCATTAATGGGTTCTAGAGCATGCTACCCTCATAATCTTCAAGATCATAATCTCCTTTTAGTAGGGCATGCCTCACAATGTAAGGGTCATGCCACATCAGATTAAATTTTCCTTCCCCTAGAGCGTCTTTATCCATATCATAAACCAAGACAAGATCTCCCTAGAAAAATATCCTTGAGTGGAAAGATTTATTATACTAACTCTTAACACATTTCTTGTGCACCTCGTTCGTTGTGGAAATGTTGCAATGCTCCTCATCGATATGGTCAAAGTGAACAAGATGCATTTCTAAATCTGATGTGTCTGGAAGAAGCTCAATAACAATCTTCAGTGAGGGTATTTCATAATCAATCAGTAGAACTACCTCCACCCCATGTACGAGTGGGAAAGGAGAAAATCATGTAGTACTCTTTACTGAAGTTCGATACACCCATAATTTTGGATAAACCATCAAATACCAATTTGATTTTCTTGCATTGGCAGTTCCTTGAAGGATGGTCTTGAGAGACTTGTTGACAACCTCTACTTGATTGTTCACTTAAGGGTAATAAGGAGATGGATTATCTTTCTTGAAACCTAACTTCAATGTTAATTCCGATATCATTTGGTTCTCGAAGTGACTACCATGATCAGTGACAATCTCTTTCATAACTTTGAACCTAGTAATAATATTATTAAAGATGAAAAGAATTATAGTCTCACTATCATTTGCAAATGTAGGCATGGCCTCTTCCCACTTTTTGAAGTAGTTGACGAACATGGTAATATATCGAATCCCCCTAGTTGAATCTAGGTGACATGTCATGAAGTCTACCCCCCACTTGGTGAAGGGGACGATGGTGATGAATGGAAATAAAGGAGTAGGATGTTCCCACATTTTCCTAGAAAAACCTTGACATGTGTGACACTTTTTGTCCACCTCAATTCAATATTTGAAGATCATCGACCAAAATTATCCGGCACACATAATTTTTTGGGTTGTTTCCAACTGAGAAACATGACCACCACATTCTCCATTGTGGCAATCATTAAGTACACTCTCTACTTCCTAATGAGTTAAACAATGAAGGAGAATCAAATCAACCCCCTGACGATACAAAGTGTTTCCGAGAATGAGATAATTCTTTATGTGATGGTGAGTATGTCACCGCTCATCTCACAAATAATGCAAAGATAACTTCAAAGTTTGGAGATATACGAGGATATCCTTGTACCAAGGGTCATTGGAAGAGATAAGGAAAATATGCTCATCAGGAAATGAGTCCATGATAACAATGTTCTTAGGCTCCCTAGGAAACTTCGATATAAGCTCAACAAAGACTAACGATTTTTTGGACTTGGTAGAAACAAAGTCTAGTTTGAACTCCTACAATATGAAAATCCATTTATTGTATTTTCCCCCAATGATCCACCGAGTTAGGAAATATTGGAATGGATTGACATCAACGATTACAATATCCTTGCGTAATTAAATGTAGTGTCGAAGCCTCTGGACAACGTACATGGATGACAAATCCAACTTCTTGACATGAGAGTAGTTAAGTTTGGGACCCATCAAACTGCAACTGAGGTAGTAAATGGCGTGCTCTTAGAGTGCATCATATTCCTGAACCAGCACCACGCCGACAATAGATTCAGATGTTGCGAGATACAACAAGAAATGTTTAATGTAGTCCCCATGGCTAAGCAAGGGGGAGGAAACAAGATCCTTTTTTAGCACACGAAATATCATTACGCAAACTCATCCCAAAGAAAAAGGACCCCCTTTTTCAACAAGAAGGATAATTTTAAGGATGGAAATTTATCTCAAAACGTAGAAACCTTGGTGAATCTTACTAGTCCTTAATATGCAAACTATAAAATGTTTGGTGATATTTTTGTAAAAATATTCAAATTTCTAAGGATTTTATATAGTTTCTATAAAATTTGGGCTATTTTTAATGTAAAATAATTTTATTCTATAGAATTTGGACGAATCATTTTTAGAAAAAGTGGAATTTGGCAAATCGTTTTTTGGGAAAAGCATGGAAAATTAGCACATGGGAGAAATATAACCCCTAAAATTATTCTTGTTCAACAAGCGCATGAATCCCTTGGTGATGTTAGCATAGTTAGTAATGAAATGACAAAGGAAATTAGATTTTCCTTGCAAACTTTGAATTTTTTGAATATTTTGTGGGGGGGGCAAATGAACTATCACCTCAACCTTTAAAGGATCAACCGTGATCCCCTTATTAGATACCATAAATCCCAAGAGACACTCTAAGATAACACAAAAGATGCACTTATTAGGATTCAGATGAATAGAATAATATCGACATCTCTCAAAACACAAGTCAAAGATGATTGAGATGATCTGCTCTCTCGCGAGAGAGAGAAACTAGGTCATCAAGATAAGCTTCGACAATATGGTTGAGATCGTCAAAGGAAAAAGACATATCCCACTAAAACGTGGCTTCAAAAATTTTAAGGCCGAAAGACATATTTTGATAAGAGAATGTACCCCAAGGACATATAAATGTTGTCTTATGTTGGTCCTCGGGTCAGATCTAGATCTAGTTATAACCAGAGAATCCTTCCATGAAATAAAAGATCTCACTTCCCACACAACTTGTCAAAAAATAGATCAATAAATGGTGTGGGAAAGTTGTCCTTTGGAAAATACTTATTCATATCTCGAAAATCCATGGAAACATGAATGATTCCTTATTTCTTATCAACCAAAATGAGATTGAACATCCATTCTGTAAGGGGGACCGAATAGATAAAACCATCCTTAAGCAATTTTTCTACATCTGCTTTAATTGCTACTGCATTTCTAGGGTTAACTAGTTGTAACTTCTATCGGACAAGTTTTTCATTTTCATACGTCCTTATTTCATCTTCAATGATCTAGAGGTCTATGCCTAAAATATATTCGTATGACTATGAAAATACATTGAGTAATTCCATGAACATGGAAATATATGTGTAAATATTCTCTAGAGAGTAGTTTGCGCTGATGAACACATTTTCCACGACGTTAGCGGTTTGAGAGATGTTGATCAGGATAGTTTTTGAAATGTTTGTCATGTTTCCCTCAACATACACACCATGCATAGCTAATGGGTTTAAAGGACGATCATCACCTCCATTCAAATTCTATAGGAACTCTCCCTTCTCAACCTTACTAAGCTCTGGGATGAAGTAAGACCTGTGTCGTAAGTCCTCCTAGGGTAGTTTGGGCCCTGTCGTTACCTCAAGGATTGCCTCGACAAAAGGTAAAATAATATCAAGGAAATCATGCGAGTTAGAAAAATTCAAGGCCCAAACGGGCTCTGTAATATGATACACCTCTTCTATCTGGGAAGGAGTAGGATCAAGATCTACAATATCCTTTTGAATTTCTTGGTAAGCTATCTCAACTGCAGATAATGGCATAGCCATCCTGACATGCTCAATACCTTCCACTGAATCAGATGAAGATGGAAGGATCCACGAGGCCTATAAATAATATTTACGAAACTAAAACACTTGGGATGTGGGAACTGATAATATTGGTTGATCATAATACGTTGGAATAGAGTTTATATACAATATTGGTTCTGCGAAGTTGAATGTCCCATCAAGGAAGGATACATCTTGAAAACAATGTTCTTAGTTACCTTATGAGAGTTTCCAACTAACGAGACTATAGATCCCATGCATGCCACTAAGTCAGAACAAGTAAATGATATCTGGTCAACTATTATGATTCTCCCTTCATGAGGGAAACATGGGACTCGGAAAATAGAAGATATGACAACCGTCATAACATACGTCCAACTTTGTCATAACAAGAGGTTGTAGTAGAGTGGGGCATCGACCACTTCCACTTCTTCTGAAATGGTGTTTCCCCCTAACTGGAGAGGGAAAGAGGAAATAATCTCATGATATTTAAAAAAACATCCATTAAATGCAATAATCAAAGTGGGAGATGGAGAAATCTCGGGAGAGCCAATGGATTTCTAGCAAGACAAAGACATAATGTACGTCGAGGTGCCTTTATCAAAAAAAATACTTCTGATACTTTTCATGGTGTTAGCACTTGGTAAATTTCCTAGAGGTTGAAAGAGAAGAAATCTACAAAGTTAACCTTAACCAACCGCTTTTAAAGCTGGGATCTAGCCCTTCCAGCTTCAGAGAGGGATCTCTCTATATGATTTAGCTTTGTTTTTTATTTAAGATATTAGGCTAAGTAAAGAAAATGTTGGTTTTGTTGTAAAAGGGTTTTTGAAGTTGGTTGAGACAATCTACACATCCATTGGGCTATGGGGTTTGTATTTAAACAAATACTCGATGCAACCAGAAATGCCAAAGAAAACCTTCACAGGGCGAGATAATACATTCACTGGATCTTTAGAAATTAAAATGATGGACAGAAGAAAAGATAAGGAAAATAAATTCAACTAACAAGCAGTTAAGAATTTCTTAATTGAAGATATTGGAAGAAAAACACTAAAATATTTAGAATCGGAAACAGGGTATCAGAGATAAATCCTGCAACATTACGCTATTCATAAAGATTAGTTCCAAAAAACAAGATGATTACAGAGTAGGAAAACATTTAACTAAGAAAATTACATCACCAGTGAACATACGCAAGAATCCTATAAATTGCCTCTTCTTTATTAATGGTGGATCTCTTAAAAAATGATACAGTTTGATAGCAATAGGGTGTGTGAATCAACAACCCTCAATACTTCGAAAGATGAAGTATTTATAATTCAAAATACAAACGTTCCTGTCATAACTGATCAGGACGTGCTCATACTATTCTTAGACTAACTAACTTAACTAATCAAAACTGTTTGATGACTCGATACAACTGTATGTTGAATTTATGGGGTAGGCCGTTGGCAAGGTGCCTTCGCAATCTCTTCTGACTGGACATGTGACTGGATTGTGACAGCTCATCTGCTAATCTAGTAGATCACACAGTTCTTCCCATCTGAGATGACCTGGCACTGTGACTTTAAGCAATCTCCGATACACTTCATCCATGTCTGTATATTTACCAAATGTAGGCTTGATGATGAATATGTGTTTAATCTCATGTTGGATACTAATATCCAACTGCAAGGCATCCATGAATGCTTTTCCTGTGATGCTTCCCTGTATCCCTGCAAACTTGGAACTGTCCTTAGACACTTCAGTCAACCTTTTCTTGTAATCAGGGAGTGTCATTAATTTGTCATTAATGACCTTCAGGCCAGGTAGGCCCTTCCTTTGGAGAGCATCTATCTTATTGAAAAACTTTTGCACACCTTGATCCATGACTTGAATCTCCTCCTCAAGCTGAAGCATGAGACCTCTTTTCGTTAGAACCCTTTTGAATTCAAGTATAGTTTATGTCTTGTCCTCAATCTTTAATTATTCAAGTTCCTCCGTGGTCTTGGAATTCAGGAACCTTATGATTTCATTCGCTTGGGCTGGCATGTCTCCCAGCTCCATTCTGATTTTCTCCACAGCCTGCTTTCTCCTCTCGAGCAACTCATTTTGTTCAAACATGATTTGAACCATTGGCCAGATTTCATTTATAGACTTGGAAATATCTGTCCACACAATCTCTTTCACCTCAGCCAAAGTCTTTTCTGCCATTGTCTGTTTCTGGAGCTGTTGTAACTCCTTCATGATTTGCTCATTCACCTGTTTTTCTTTGGATAGGCTTGTCTAGAAAGAAGTCTTTAGCTCTTGGAGGTTCTCCACTTATTTCTTAAGCCTGCTAATTTCTGACTCTTACAGGTTCATCCTCTCCATGGACTTGGCAAGGTCTGTTGTTCCTTCTGGTAGGGGCACTGATGTTGCAGATGGAATGGTTGTCACTGTTGGTTTGCTCAATCCTGCAATTGGGATAGCACTCAATGGAATGCCTTCCATTGGCTTTACCTGCTCTTTCCCCTTTAGCAGTCTCTCCATCTCCGCCTCCATCTCTTTTAACTGAGCATTCTGCTCCATGAGTAATTTCATCATCTCATCCTTTTCACCTTCCTTTTCGGCTATCTCCTTTGCCTGTGGGTCCTCTGTTGGAGGGAGCTTTAGTTGTTTTCTTAAGGATGTGATATCAACATTTTTCTTTTTAATCATCTCTTCGGCAGCCTTGACGTTCACAGGGTCATAACCGATCTTGAGGACCAGTTCCTCCAACGTCTTGATTCTGTTGTCTTTCGCGAAAGATGATATTTTCTCCAACTTAAGTTGGGTCTGGGCATTGTTCAAAGCTACCCGAAATTTTGATGCAGAAGTTGAAGCGTGGGGAAAAGTGTGGAAAACCATCTCCCTAGTTTGCTTGTGCAGATCCATCTGATATGCTGGATGCACGTCCTTAGCCTGGAACTCAAAGGTGGCCCTTTTGTAATCTAATATCACCTTGGGATCCAGCACTTGTGCTTGGAGGTAAGCCATATGCATCCTACCCTTTTCTGTGTCAAATGTTGAAAGAAGTCTATGTTGGGCTGTAGACAACTGCTTCTGGAACTGGGCATAAGTGTTGCTAATGAGTGTCTGGTACTTCTTCTTGATCAAGTCATATTTTTCAAAAATTCTCAACTTGGGCCCAATCTTGCTTGGCGGAGTATCTAAGGGAGAATCTATGGATTTTAATGCTGTTGTTATTCCCTTATGCTGACTCAAGCCAAAAGGTAGAGTGACTGGCTTGACCCCTGTGGTGGTCACTGTGGTAGTCGAAACTTCATGTTCTACTGTCGTGCCAGGCATTGAAACTGTCTTTGGCTTTTTGGAGTGAATTTGGAATTCCTCTGATGACACCTCTGTTACAGGAGGAGATGACTCTTGTCGGGGCCTCTTCTCCTTGAGGACCTGAGGTGTGGTAGAGGGTAGCGCACTTGTCGAGGGAACCTATTGTTCCAAGTCCATCAAAGTGTCAGGCAACCATACTATCTGATTTGCAAATTTCTCGATCTCTGGCTTGGACTCATGAGCATACGGGGCATTTTTGTTTTTCACCCTCATGTCTGAAATGATCTCGTATGGATCATAGTGCCAGGTGAAACTCGTAGAGAATTTCATCTCCTTCAACATTCTATTTTCTTCTTCCCCTGCACCTCGGCTATTGCAGATGAAAGAACCAATCTGCCCCTTGATTCTCAATTGCTGTTTTTTCTTCAGGGAAACAAAATGAATGTCATCTGAATTCATTATCTGCCTAATATATTCTAATGCAAAAATCCTTACTGACACATATCGAGGTAGTTTGTAAGGCGCCAATTCGCACCCGAAAACTCTAATTTCGGTGTGGTTCTGACATAAATACCAGTCTCCTGTCTTAACGTTGTCCGAGAGATGCAGAATTCTCTGGACTTCATCATTTATTTGTGGCTCAGGCCTGCCACTCAACATGCTTACCACAGGGTGGTAAAACTGATCAATGAACACTTTGAAGTCGTATTCAGCAGAGTTATGCTTCAGAAGAGAAGTCCAGGCTGTGACTGGCTGGGGCCTTCCATCTGTGTCCATCTTCTGCATGGAGAAACTAAACCTGTCGGCCTGAAAGTAGACGAACATATAAGCCAATATGGATGAATATCTAAACATGCCTTCTGTGGGGAAATTCACAAATTGTTCATGAATATTATTGGCCAAGAAGGTGTTGTAGTCGAACTGCGTGGTGGGTTGTTCATCGTTTGAGAAAATGGACAGAAAACCCAGGATGGTCTCATCTACCCATTGATCAGAATAGTAACCAAGTAGGGCACACAGAGAAGAAATGATTTGATTTCCTTTAGTGGATAACATGGAAGAAGGGTAAGGGGGGTTGGTGGAAGGGAGTTGAGTGGAAGCGGGAAGGAAAAGCTCGAAGATCTGAGCTCTCTGAGGGAATGTCATTTTCTGATATAGTTCAGTGAGGATTTCTAAATTGAATGGGGACGCAGATTCAGCGCGGGTAATTTGCATCATCTGGTCAATATCTTCGGGGGTGATGAAGAAGAGGACGTCTCTAGATGAAGAAACAATAGCTTTCTGGTTGGGGATGTAATGGGCTTGGCATTTGAGGGCGAATTCTAGGAAATGATGAATCTGGGGAAAAAGATACAAGGGAAAATTGGACTCCCAGAGTCCAATTTCGTCGCTCTGGTCCAGGAACACCTCCCGGAGCCATGACTGCAGATCAGAAAAGTCAAAACTGCAGATAGTATCTGCTATCAATCGATCTTTATCGACCAAGGGAATTTTATCCAGGTCAACCGGAGGAGGAAGAAAAGGATTCTCTTCTTCTTCCGCTTGTCTTGTCTTTGACACCATTTCAGCAAATGTACCTGCAATAAACAATAGGTTAGTGGGGTCGACTGACTGTAGGTGAAGGTGATGCGGAAGCAATGGAGGAATAAGAGGTTTCTGGCACGATGGATGAATAACGAATACAAAAGGGAAACGATAGTTTTATTCAAAAATGGGTCGGTTGGACACATGAAAACGGTCAGCATGACAACGGGTATATTATCTAGTTATTAATGGATGACGGACCACTTGGGATGAAGTGGCAGATGACGGTGGCCAAAGCATACGGAGGGGTGACGTGAAGGCTGGTGATTTGAGGTAAAAGTCGCCAAAAGGGGTTGTTCATGAGTGAAGGGTTTAAGGATTGACAACAGGGACTGGCAACAGTTATGGGATGTGACACGAACCCCAGGAACAAGTGGGACAAGTGGACTCAGTGGAGGATGACGTCTATGGGTGACGGGCTGTCAGATAGCATGTGAGAGATGTGACTTGAGAACCAATAGACCGATGCCACGCATGACCAGGGGCCCGCTGAAAGGAAATATCTATTCCAGACACCCCCCCTTGGTTAAAAGCAGGACACCAGGGGGGGTCCAAAATTCATTTTGATCCATTGATCTGTGTGCTTGTTTCCTAGCCACAGATCTGAACGCGTCCTTTAATACCCATTCCGAACCCCCCCCTCCATTAAAGGCAGAACGAACGGGGGGGGTCCGGAATCCAAAGTGAACCGTAGATTTAAGTGCTTTGTTCTGGGCCGTCCAGATGTGCGCCCAGGTTATAACTAATTCCGGACCCCCCCCCTCTGTTAAAGGAAGAACGGGCAGGGGGGTCCGGAATCCAATGTGGGATGATGATTTAAGCGCTCCTCTCCGAGCCGTCCAGATGAGCATCCATGTTATTACTGATTCCGGACCCCCCCTGGTTAAAAGAAGAATGGTCGGGGGGGTCTGGAATGCGCTGTGAGACGTAGATCTTAGCGTCGTGATCGAGGCCATTGATAAGTGCAAGAAACATAGATCAAGGAGCGGAGGAAAATATACTTGGGGAAAAACTTAGGACATAAAGCACTTTATGGGTTTTTCCCAACTTTTCACATAAATACCACCAAGGAAACTTCGTCTAAGGAATTCTAGGGCCATGGGGACATGGGGTAGCAATTTCATCGATCTAGTTTCATGGGTGGTCAAGCAAAACAAGCAACTAACCTACATGCTAACCTGTCTTCTAGGACTATTAACCCAGATTAAACAGTTGGGTTAAGAAATTACTCTACCTAAGGGCTATCTGACCAGGATTAGACAGTCTGGTCAGATTTATTCACTAAGCTAACTAAGGTCTATCTGACCAGGATTAGACACTCTGGTCATATTTATTCACTAACCTATCAACATTGAAAATTTAAAAGAACTTGGTCATGCTTGAAAGGTATGACCAAGTTACTATTATTGCATGGGGCTTTTGTTTCAATTCTTTTATGCCCTCTTTTTCTTTTCTTTTTATTTTTCTTTTCTTTTTTTTCGAAATGAAAAATCAATTTCCAATAAAAACACTAGATACAGATAATATCCATAATATCCAAGTCATAAGTTGATTCCCATAATTTATGGGGTGATAATAGCGGCTCCACCTGGGGATGGTACTTGCCCTGTTAAGTGCCAAGAATCCAGTTTCCTATCATTCTGAACGTATCTGTATAGTAGCCTTCATCAGTCTTATTCTAAGGAAAATTTTGAAAAACGGTGATCAGAAGCTTAGGGCCTTCTCTTCGGGCGTCAACCAGCTAACCAATGTTCCTCACTCAGAAAATGCAAGAAAAGAATGAAAATTTAAACTGATATGTACAATGGAGAATGAGTTCTTCAAATCTCTTACTGAGGTGGGACATAATGTTTCAGCATTCTGCCATTCACAGGTGCTCCTGGCAGATCTGACCCATCGGCTTTGTTTAGCAAAAAAGCATTGTTTCCTCTGAAAGCTTGGATCATGTAGGGCCCTGTCCACAAATTATCAAATTTTCCATGCTTTCCTTTGTCCTCGTTCCTCGCATCCCATCTCAACACCAGGTCTCCCAGCTCAAAATCATCCTCCTTGGTTCGTTTATCAAAGATCTTCTTGATGTTCTCTTGGATGACCTGTGTTTTATTGAAGACATCTTCTCTAGTCTGTTGCAAGTGAATCATCTGATTGATTCTTCTCTGGGAGTCATTTGGCTCAGCTTGAATATCTTGAAGTAACTTCATGACAAGGACTCCCAACAAAGTTGGGAAAACAGCCTCAGTACCATAGACCAGCTGGTATGGTGACATACCAATTGACCTCTTGGTGGTCAGTCTATCTGCCCATAAAGAAAATATCAGCTTATCATGCCATGATTTTTTATTTTCCTGCAATGTTTTCTTGATGATATTTACCAAGGTCTTGTTTTAGGATTCCGCCAACCCATTCCCCTGAGGGTAGTAGGCTGTGGAATGCCCCAAGATAATGTGGTAACGATTACAGAAATCAATGAGTTTCTTCAACCGAAAGGCAACTGCATTGTCAGTAATGATCTTTCTAGGACAACCAAAATGAGACAAAATATTATTTTAAAGAAATTTGATAATAATAGAGTCAGTGGCTTGCCTGCTTGGTACAACCTCGATCCATTTGGTAAAATAATCAGTGGCAGTCAGAATCCACCTATGTTGGCTTGATGACGGAGGGTGTATTTCTCCAATGAAATCGAGTCCCCATTGTTGGAAAGGAGCCTCGACTGAAATTGGTTTAAGAGGTAAAGGAAGGAGTTTCCTTTTACCCTCAAACTGTTGACACTGGTGACATGCTATTACTTTCTGATGTACATCGGCAAACAGGGTGGGCCAGTAAAATCCAGCTCTGAGTATTTTGTTGGCTGTAACTTTCCAGTTCAAATGGCCACCACATTCTCCTACATGAAACTCATGCAACACTTTATCATCTTCATCTTTCAGTAAACAATTTAAAAGAATACCTGCAGGGTCTTTCCAATACAAATTTCCTTCTAGAATACAGAATTTCAATGCCTTCAACTTTAAAAATCTAGCTTTAGTTTTAGTTAAACCAGGGGGAGCTTGTAAGTTTTGTAGAACAAAAATAAGGTCTGCATACCATGGAGAGTTTAGAAAAACCTCTCTAACGTTTGGAGTCGCCATCTCGCCCGGTTCATCTGCCACATCTAGAAAATTTTTGTCAAGAGCTTGGAAGTTAGATTCAGCCATCAGTTTGGCAAGGCCTTGGCCTTTGATTAGTTTTGTGGGCTTAATCTCTATGTCATATTCTAGAATAACTGCAATCCACTTTCCCCTTCTCCCATCCGGATTGTCTTGTGTCAAGATATGTTTTACTACCGCGTTTGGAACATAAGCTATGATGTGGGAATGGAGAATATAGACCCTGAAGTCTTTTATAGCCTTTACCAAAGCAAAAGCCTGCTTCTCCATGATATTGTAGTTTAGGGCAGCATCTCTTAAAGCTTTGTTGAAGAAAGCTATGGGTTGTTCATACCCTTCCCTGTTCTTCTGCAGTAATACAGCTGCTATAGTATGTTCAGAGGCAAAAGAAAAAAGATAGAAATCTTTAGTGAAATCGGGACTAATCAATACTGGGGTTTCTGTGAGTGCTCGTTTGACTTGTTCAAATGATAATCTTGACTCAGAGTCCCATTTTATCTTCGCGTCCTTTTTTAACATGTTTGTAATGTTTCGGAGGAGCTCGTCCAGATTAGGAATGAATCTTCGAAGAAAGTTAATTTTCCCTATAAAAGACTGTAGTTCTTTGAGGTTTCTGGGGTGTTCTAACTTTAGTATGGCCTCTATCCTGCTGGGATCAATTCTGATTCCCTCTTTAGAGATGATGTGTCCCAGCAGTTTGCCTTCTTCTAACCCAAAAAGACACTTCTTGGGATTTAAAGAAATCCCGAACCTTCTACACTTTTCGAAAACTCGTCTAAGGTGTCGCAGGTGTTCATCATCAGATTGGGAAAACACAATCACATCATCTAGATAAACGACAATAAACTTACCTGACTCTTCTACGAAGGTGATGTCCATTGCCCTCTGGAAGGTGGATCCTGCGTTCATCAGACCAAAAGGCATCTTCACATACATGAAAGTGCCCCATGGTGTGGTGAAAGTAGTTTTTTCCTGATCGTCTGGGTGAACTGGGACCTAGTTGTAGCCTGAGAAACCATCTAACAGATAAATTTGACTGGACCCAACCACTCTTTGCAGGAGGTGATCCATTTTGGGCAAGGGGTAATTATCCTTCAAGGATGCTTTGTTCAGATTTTGGAAATCTATACAGAGTCAGATTTCCCCAGTTTTCTTGCGTGTAGGGACTAAATTAGAAACCCACTTAGAGAAACGTAGTGGGACTATGATCTTGGCATCATACATTTTCTTAATCTCTTTTTCTATCAAGGGAAGCAATTTGGGATTTATCCTCCTAAGTTTCTGCCTAAACGGTTTATGGTCTTCCTTTATGGGAATCCTATGTTGTATGATGCTGGTGTCATAGGCTTTCAAATCTTCATAGCCCCAGGCAAAGACGTCTGAATATTCTTTGAATAGCTCAATATACTTAAGCTTTTGTTCTGGGGGTAAAGATTTGGATAGTTTGACTATCCTAGGCTTCTCTTCAGTTCCTATATTGCAGTCCTCTACCTCTTGCCCATGAGCTTCTATTTTTGGTTTCTTAGCTACATCGTCATTGTCAAACAGATCTTCTAAAGGGACAAGCCCTCTAGGTAAAACATTGCTTTTCAATTGTAAAACATCGGCATCCATTTCGTCATCCCCTAACTCTCCTGAATCTACTGTATCTTCTGTACCTACAGTATTTACAGTGTTAACACTATCTATTTCAAAATCAGAATTATTTACCTTCTCATTTTCATTTTCTAAATCTATGTTTGTACATTCAAAATCATTCTTGCATTGCAGAAAATCCTCTATCTGGTCGTCATTTCCAAATACCTGCTAGTACCTGATATTATCGGGAACCGTCGGTCTACATTTCACTTCAACAGTGTATCGGCGAGTTAGGCGGAAAGGAATCTTACAGGAATCTGCTAACGTAGCTAATCCGTCAGCCAGAATATTCTGTCCTCTCGGCATTACCTACAAGTCAACCTCGTTAAAACACTTCAACGCATCAAGAATAACATTCCTGTAGGCCCTAAGGCGTGGATGTTTAGCAGCATATTCACCTTTAATTTGTTTAATAATTAATTCAGAGTCACCCCTTACCATTATTTGCTTAGCACCAACTTTTTTCAACAGCTTCAGAACAAGCATTAAAGCTTCATACTCGGCAATGTTGTTAGTGCAGTGGAAATTTAACTTATAGGAATGATTTTTTGAATACCTTTTTCGATGATTATGCAACCAGACTCCAGCTCCTGCTCCCTCTTTACTCATAGCTCCATCAAAATCCATACTCCATAAATCAGCGGGGAAATCTTCAGTGATTACATTTTTCATCTTTGTTGCTTCACCTCTTTCTGGACCTTCATCTTGACTAGTTACATCTTCCATCAGCTGAGTATCTGGCTCTTCTGTATCTCCATCATTGTACAAGATGAATGAATCTAAATGAGAATGAGCAGAGTAAAGGGGGTAATTGTGAGGTTTCTCTTGGCTACTGACCATGTACTTCATTAGTGTTTCTCTATATAACCTCCTCTATTGTCCAAACACTGGAATAGTGGCATAAGACATGTCCAACTGAAGGGTTCCTTTCAACTTAGCTCCCCAATACCGGGATAGCAACATTCCATACTTAGGTGGAATGTTTGCAACTACCACGCCCATTACCATGCTTTTTGAAGGGATCTAAACCAGGGTGATGTAGAGGTCCTTGATCAGCCCGATACATTTGACTTTGCTGGAGTCAAAAGAGTGTAAATCCTTGTATGGTCTGGTGACCTCCAATCCCAATTTTTCCATTACTGCCTTAGGCATCAGATTATGTGAGGCACCTGAATCCAACATGGCGTTATGCAATATCAAGTCATGTATGTTCAAACTGATGTAAAAGGGAGCTACATCACCGGTGTCGTCCCGACCATCAACTTCAGGTCCGAAAAGGAGTTCGGGATAATCATCCATAAGGTTCACAGTGTCAGAATGAGTCACTAATCCAACAGTCAAGGCCTTGGTGCCTATGTCAGGTTCAATGGCTAATGCTTTTAGTACCTGTGAATGATAACCGCCTCTACTCATCAACTCAGTAACTGGGATAGGAATTTTAATTTTGGCCAATTCTCCCTCCAGGCTAAAAGGTGCAGGGCTCGTGTCTGACCAATTGATTCTGGTTGAACCATCATATTCTTCCACTCAGAAGTACTGGGTGGATTAACAGGTGAACCTTTGGGCTGTGCTGGTCTTTTCAGTATAGTGATGTTTTTCTTCACTGGAGTGTTGGTTTTACCCTTCTCAGAAGACTTTTCAGCAGTGGTCTTCTCAGGAGTTTTTTCAGCAGTAGTCGGCTCCAGGGTTTTCTCAGTCTCAGCTACCTTCTGCATTTTGGTCATCTTTTTCGAGGAATTTCCTTCTGCCTTCTTACTTCACGGATTATATTAACGGTGCACCTCCAAAATGGCATTTTCAAAAGCCTGTTGTCCTACATCCTCGGCCTCCTCACTCACCTTTGTCTAATTTAGTAGAAAGAGTTCCTTCTCTTCTTGAGTAAGGAAAATGGCCTCATTGTTGTGAATGCCCATGAGGTTGATATGAGTGTCCTCCAATTCATCAATTACTTCCCCCCCTTCATCATCATAGTTTTCTTGCAGGGGAGGTCTGATCTGCTGATCTGGGCCCCTCTACTCTCTTTGATATCTAAGGTATCTCTGTCTGATTTGAGGAGGGTTTCTCCTGAAATTGGGGTTTCGGACCCGAGGCGCGGGTGCGTTATCTCTGGGAGGATTTATGTCTGACACATTCACTCTTTCCAGCAATAGTTCCAAGTTTCTGACCACAGAATCCCATTTGGAATCAGTAGTTGACGTAGAAGGTTCTTCTTTGATAGTGACCCTTCTTTCTGACCTTTGACGTGCCCTTTTTGCCAACAGGTTATCTTCTACACTAATGGCACTTTTCTACATGTCTTCAAGGGTGGCAGCATTTCTCTCTCTTAATTGGTAAGACATGTTAGCATCAAATCCATCCGGGAATTTAATCAATGCCAAACCCTGGGGAGGTTTGATTTCAGTGGGGATTGCATTATACAAGTTGTTAAATCGGGTGCAATAATCTTGGACCGTTTCACCTTGATTTCTTTTTATATTTTCGTATTCTGACAGTATTTGGAGAGGGTTTTTCTTTACCTCCCATCTGTCGAGGAAACTTCTCTGGAATGAGACAAGGTCAGGAACTGAGGCGGCAGGTAGAGCTTTGAAAAATTTCTTGACATCTCCTGTCAGACTCTGTGTGAACAGTCTCATTTGAACGTCGACTTCGTCAACTTCTTGTAAATCAAAGTAGTCGTTCATTTTATCCACATGTTGTTGTGCGCTTAATGTTCCAGTTGCATCGAACTGTGGAAGTCTAGTCTGGTAGTCTTGGGGCATGGCATGTAGTGGTGCGGACAACACCAAAGGGGCATACCAAGCTGCCATGATGGGCAGAGGAGGTGGGACGACAACCTGGGTGGTTGGAGAGGTAGCGGCGGAAGACGAGGACGACGAAGGACTGGGCGGTGCTGAGATAGTGATTTGTAGTTTAGTCATAGGAGACAAGACTTCAGGGGTTCGGGGTTGCAACACAGTTGGGTCAGAGATGAGCTTAGACACAAAGGTTTCAGACCGTGTTCTAACCAGGTTTCATTAAGGAAAAGGATCAAGATCAAGGTTTTGAAAGTTATAAGGTTCTCCGGAAAAGGAAGGAGACTTATGAAGGGGAGTAACACTCACTGAACTAGTAGCTAAGGTCTTTCGCCTGAGCAGTTGTTCGAGATTATCTATCACTGTAGAAGGTTCTGGGTTGGGATGAGATCGAGTGTGGACTTTCTTGGGAGCCATAACTCTTTTTTGGTTTATATATATATATATATATATATATATATATATATATATATTATTTTAATTTTATGAGTCTGAAAATAATATATACAGAGTTAATCAACCTCTAAACATTACTTTCTTCTCAGAATCAAACGTTCTTTCTAGGGGGAAGAAAATGTGAAGTTGTCAGTTTTAGTTCTTCCCCAGTGGAGTCGCCAATTATGTTAGCACTTGGTAAATTTCCTAGAGGTTGAAAGAGAAGAAATCTACAAAGGTAACCTTAACCAACCGCTTTTAAAGCTGGGATCTAGCCCTTCCAGATTCAGAGAGGGATCTCTCTATATGATTTAGCTTTGTTTTTTATTTAAGATATTAGGCTAAGTAAAGAAAATGTTGGTTTTGTTGTAAAATGGTTTTTGAAGTTGGTTGAGACAATCTACACATCCATTGGGCTATGGGGTCTGTATTTAAATAAATACTCGATGCAACCAGAAATGCCAAAGAAAACCTTCACAGGGCGAGATAATACATTCACTAGATCTTTAGAAATAAAAATGATGGAGAAAAGAAAAGATAAGGAAAATAACTTCAACTAACAAGCAGTTAAGAATTTTTTAATTGAAGATATTGGAAGAAAAACACTAAAATCTTTAGAATCGGAAACAGGGTATCAGAGATAAATCCTGCAACATTACGTTATTCATAAAGATTAGTTCCAAAAAACAAGATGATTACAAAGTAGGAAAACATTTAACTAAGAAAATTACATCACCAGTGAACATACGCAAGAATCCTGTAAAGTGCCTCCTCTTTATTAATGGTGGATCTCTTCAAAAATGATACAGTTCAATAGCAATAGGGTGTGCGAATCAACAACCCTCAAAAACTCGAAAGATGAAGTATTTATAATTCAAAATACAAACGTTCCTGTCATAACTGATCAGGACGTGCTCATACTATTTTTAGACTAACTAACTTAACTAATCAAAATTGTTTGATGACTCGATACAACTGTATGCTGAATTTATGGGGTAGGCCGTTGGCGAGGTGCCTTCGCAATCTCTTCTGACTGCACAGGTGACTGGATTGTGACATCTCATCTGCTAATCTAGTAGATCACACAGTTCTTCCCATCTGAGATGACCTGGCACTCTGACTTTAAGCAATCTCCGATACACTTCATCCATGTCTGTATATTTACCAAATGTAGGCTTGATGATGAATATGTGTTTAATCTCATGTTGGATACTAATATCCAACTGTAAGGCATCCATGAATGCTTTTCCTGTGATGCTTCCCCATATCCCTGCAAACTTGGAATTGTCCTTAGACACTTCAGTCAACCTTTTCTTGTAATCAGGGAGTGTCATTAATTTGTCATTAATGACCTTCAGGCCAGGTAGGCCCTTCCTTTGGAGAGCATCTATCTTATTAAAAAACTTCTGCACTCCTTGATCCATGACTTGAATCTTCTCCTCAAGTTGAAGCATGAGACCTCTTTTGGTTAGAACCCTTCTGAATTCAAGTATAGTTTATGTCCTGTCCTCAATCTTTAATTCTTCAAGTTCCTCCCTGGTCTTGGAATTCAGGAACCTTATGATTTCATTCGCTTAGGCTGGCATGTCTCCCAGGTCCATTCTGATTTTCTCCATAACCTGCTTGCTCCTCTCGAGCAACTCATTTTTTTCAAACATGATTTGAACCATCGGCCAGATTTCATTTATAGACTTGGAAATATCTTTCCACACAATCTCTTTGACCTCAGCCAAAGTCTTTCCTGACATTGTCTGTTTCTGGAGCTGTTGTAACTCCTTCCTGATTTGCTCATTCACCTATTTTTCTTTGGATAGGCTTGTCTGGAAAGAAGTCATTAGCTCTTATAGGTTCTCCACTTCTTTCTTAAGCCTGCTAATTTCTGACTCTTGCAGGTTCATCCTCTCCATGGACTTGGCAAGGTCTGTTGTTCCTTCTGGTAGGGGCACTGATGTTGCAGATGGAATGGCTATCACTATTGTTGTGCTCAATACTGCAATTGGGATAGCACTCAATGCAATGCCTTCCATTGGCTTTGCCTGCTCTTTCCCCTTTAGCAGTCTCTCCATCTCCGCCTCCATCTCTTTTAACTGAGCATTCTGCTCCATGAGTAATTTCAGCATCTCATCCTTTTCACCTTCCTTTTCGGCTATCTCCTTTGCCTGTGGGTCCTCTGTTGGAGGGAGCTTTAGATATTTTCTTAAGGATGCGATGTCAGCATTTTTCTTTTTAATCATCTCTTCGGAAACCTTGACGTTCGCAGGGTCGTAACCGATCTTGAGGACCAGTTCCTCCAACGTCTTGATTCTGTTGTCTTTCGCGAAAGATGATATTTTCTCCATCTTAAGTTGGGTCTGGGAATTGTTCAAAGCTACCCGAAATTTTGATGCAGAAGCTGAAGCGTGGGCCAAAGTGTGGAAAACCATCTCCCCAGTTTGCTTGTGCAGATGCATCTGATCTGTTGGATGCACGTCCTTAGCCTGGAACTCAAAGGTGGCCCTTTTGTAATCTGATATCACCTTGGGATCCGGCACTTGTGCTTGGAGGTAAGCCATATGCATCCTACCCTTTTCTGTGTCAAATGCCGAAATAAGTCTATGCTGGGCTGTAGACGACTGCTTCTGGAACTGGGCATAAGTGCTGCTAGTGAGTGTCTAGTTCTTCTTCTTGATCAAATCATATTTTTCAAAAATGCCCAACTTGGGCCCAGTCTTGCTTGGCGGAGTATCTAAGGGAGAATCTATGGATTTTAATGTTGTTTTTATTCCCTTATGCTGACTTGAGCCAAAAGGTAGAGTGACTGGCTTGACCCCTGTGGTGGTCACTGTGGTAGTCGAAACTTCATGTTCTAATGTCGTGCCAGGCGTTGAAACTGTCTTTGACTTTTTGGAGTGAATTTGGAATTCCTCTGATGACACCTCTGTTACAGGAGGAGATGACTCCTGTAGGGGACTCTTCTCCTTGAGGACCTGAGGTGTGGTAGAGGGTAGCGCACTTGTCGAGGGCACCTACTGTTCCAAGTCCATCAAAGTGTCAGGCAACCATACTGTCTGATTTGCAAATTTCTTGATCTCTGGCTTGGACTCATGAGCATACGGGGCATTTTTGTTTTTCACCCTCATGTCTGAAATGATCCCGTATGGATCATAGTGCCAGGTGAAACTCGTAGAGAATTTCATCTCCTTCAACATTCTATCTGCTTCTTCCCCTGCACCTCGGCTATTGCAGATGAAAGAACCAATCTGCCCCTTGATTCTCAATTGTTGTGTTTTCTTCAGGGAAACAAAATGAATGTCATCTGAATTCATTATCTGCCTAATATATTCTAATGCAAAAATCCTTACCGTCACATATTGAGGTAGTTTGTAAGGCGCCAATTCGCACCCGAAAACTCTGATTTCGGTGTGGTTCTGACATAAATACCGGTCTCCTGTCTTAACGTTGTCCGAGAGATGCAGAATTCTCTGGACTTCATCATTTATTCATGGATCAGGCCTACCACTCAACATGCTTACCATAGGGTGGTAAAACTGATCAATGAACGCTTTGAAGTCGTATTCAGCAGAGTTATTCTTCAGAAGAGAAGTCCAGTCTATGACTGGCTGGGTCCTTCCGTCCGCGTCCATCTTCTGCATGAAGAAACTAAACCTATCGGCCTGAAAGTAGACGAACATATAAGCCAATATGGATGAATATCTGAACATGCCTTCTGTGGGGAAATTCACAAATTGTTCGTGAATATTACTGGCCAAGAAGGTGTTGTAGTCGAACTGCGTGGTGGGTTGTTCATCGTTTGAGAAAATGGATAGAAAACCCAGGATGGGCTCATCTACCCATTGATCAGAATAGTAACCAAGCAGGGCACACAGGGAAGAAATGATTTGATTTCCTTTGGTGGAGAACATGGAAGAAGGGTAAGGGGGGTTGGTGGAAGGGAGTTGAGCGAAAGCGAGAAGGAAAAGCTCGAAGATCTGAGCTCTATGAGGGAATGTCATTTTCTGATATAGTTCAGTGAGGATTTCTAAATTGAATGGGGACGCAGATTCAACGTGGGTAATTTGCATCATCTGGTCAATATCTTCGGGGGTGATGAAGAAGAGGACGTCTCCAGATGAAGAAACGATGTCTTTCTGGTCGGGGATGTAATGGGCTTGGCATTTGAGGGTGAATTCTGGGAAATGATGAATCTGGGGAAAAAGATAGAGGGGCAAATTGGACTCCCAGAGTCCAATTTCGTTGCTCTGGTCCAGGAACACCTCCCGGAGCCATGACTGCAGATCAGAAAAGTTAAAACTGCAGATAGTATCTGCTATCAATCGATCTTTATCGACCAATGGAATTTTATCCAGGTCAACCAGAGGAGGAAGAAAAGGATTCTCTTCTTCTTCTGCTTGTCTTGTCTTTGACACCATTTCAGCAACTGTACCTGCAATAAACAATACGTTAGTGGGGTCGACTAACTGTAGGTGAAGGTGATGCGGAAGCAATGGAGGAATAAGAGGTTTCTGGCGCGATGGATGAATAACGAATACAAAAGGGAAACGGTAGTTTTATTCAAAAATGGGTCGGTTGGACGCGGGAAAAGGATCAGCATGACAACGGGTATATTATCTAGTTATTAATGGACAACGGGCCACTTGGGATGAAGTGGCAGATGACGATGGCCAAAGCATACGAAGGGGTGACGTAGAGGCTGGTGATTTGAGGTAAAAGTCGCCAAAAGGGGTTGTTCATGAGTGAAGGGTTTAAGGACTGACAACAGGGACTGGCAGCAGTTATGGGATGCGACATGAACCCCGGGAACAAGTGGGACAAGTGGACTCAGTGGAGGATGACGTCTATGGGTGACGGGCTGTCAGATAGCATGTGAGAGATGTGAATTGAGAACCAATAGACCGACGCCACGCACGACCAGGGGCCCGCTGAAAGGAAATATCTATTCTGGACCCCCCCCCCTTTGTTAAAAGAAGGACACCAGGGGGGGTCCAAAATTCATTTTGATCCATTGATCTGTGTGCTTGTTTCCTGGCCACAGATCTGAGCGCGTCCTTTAATACTCATTCCGGACCCCCCCCCTCCATTAAAGGCAGAACGAATGGGGGGGTCCGAAATCCAAAGTGAACCGTAGATTTAAGCGCTCTGTTCTGGGCCATCCAGATGTGCACCCAGGTTATAACTAATTCTGGACCCCCCCCCCCTTCGTTAAAGGCAGAACGGGTGGGGGGGTCCGGAATCCAATGTGGGCCGATGATTTAAGCGCTCCTCTCCGAGCCGTCCAGATGAGCATCCATGTTATTACCGATTCCGAACCCCTCCCCAGTTAAAAGCAGAATGGTCGGGGGGATCTGGAATGCGCTGTGAGCCGTAGATCTTAGCGTCGTGATCGGGGCCATTGATAAGTGCAAGAAACATAGATCAAGGAGCGGAGGAAAATATACTTATCGAAAAACTTAGGATATAAAGCACTTTATGGGTTTTTCCCAACTTTTCACATAAATACCACCAAGGAAACTTCGTCTAAGGAATTCTAGGGCCATGGGGACATGGGGTAGCAATTTCATCGATCTGGTTTCATGGGTGGTCAAGAAAAACAAGCAACTAACTTACATGCTAACCTATCTTCTAGGACTATTAACCCAGATTAAACAGTTGGGTTAAGAAATTACTCTACCTAAGGGCTATCTGACCAGGATTAGACAGTCTGGTCAGATTTATTCACTAAGCTAACTAAGGTCTATCTGACCAGGATTAGACAGTCTGGTCAGATTTATTCACTAACCTATCAACATTGAAAATTTAAAATAACTTGGTCATGCTTGAAAGGTATGACCAAGTTACTATTATTGCATGGGGCTTTTGTTTCAATTATTTTATGCCATCTTTTTCTTTTCTTTTTCTTTTTCTTTTTCTTTTTCTTTTCTTTTTTTTCGAAATGAAAAATCAATTTCCAATAAAAACACTAGATACAGATAATATCCATAATATCCAAGTCATAAGTTGATTCCCATAATTTATGGGGTGATAACACATGGAATACATGACATTAATATAGAAAGCAATGTGATAGGGATGGCGAGGCTTGGCATATCTGGTGTCAAAATTGATTACTTGGGAGCTAGAAGAATCTATAGCTCCTATAGCGGACAACAACATGCTCTGTTGTGAAGGGAAAATATGGAGCACCTCTAGGGCCGACATCGCACATGACGTCTAAGTCAAATTGTAACATCCAGTTCCACTGATCACATTTCCATAACATTGTTATTCTTTGAGGACACTTCCATACAAGTGATTTGGTTAAACATGGTACATTATGATTATCAATTTGATTTATATGTTTATGTTATGATTGAGAATTGAAATTGATATGTTAGTTATATTGATGTATAACATTGACAGGTATTATGATGATGTTTCCTGAGTGTGCGGGAAGCGTGACATGATGATGTTGATGGCATCGATCGACTTCCTTGGACTCCAGATTGATTCGGGAAGTGGATTATTTACTTTGTTTATGAGTACTTGATTTATTACGCATATGTTATATCATGATTTCAATTATGAATTTCATATATATGAGTTATTGATGTTATCTTTGTCAGTGTATGTAGACATGGTGACGCTTTCTTATCCGACTCACATATGGATTAAAGGGGTCATACACAGATATCAAATGGATGAGGGAGAGGTGTGGAAGTGTCCCTGTCCCAACCTACTAGCATTGTCATCGTGACCTAAAACTGAAGGTTAACGACTACCTTGTTCCTGAGAGGTTCACAATGTCGTGAGAGAAGACTGAGACAGTCACTCAAGAGGATTTCTGAGGGGCATGAAATAAGGAGGATTCCTTATTCCTCAATAAGCCCTTAGTCTCATAGAAGGTCGACAAATGGAGTATTGACTCCAAGTTTCAGATAACTTCCAAACTAGTCAACGACGAGTGGCACCCTTGGAGCACAGAGGTGTGTCTTGAAGGGCACGTCGCATGAATAAATTGTGAGTCAATAAAAATCTAGAAGACCTTAGAAAATAAAATGAATACGTAGACTTGTTAGAAAATAAAAACAATTAATTAGAGTTGATAGAAAAGAGAAATGAATTTATATGATTTTATGTTAAATTTGAAAGAGAACATATTAAAATCTAAGTTTATTTTTTATGCTTAATAAAATCCTAGAAATGGTAGGATTGGGTCTAAAGGAGATTGGACTAAATAAACTTTAGTAAAGTGATAATAGGAATAAAAATCTAAGCATGTGCGTGCATGAAATAAATAAAAAGGATTTTTTAATTAAGAGAAAATATATTCATAAGAGGATGGGTTGTCAACATAGATTAATATCTTAAGATAATCAACCCCAAAATCCTAACTAAGAGAAGAGACCTATTCAAACTCCAACTATAAACTAGGGGACACAATTAAAGAGAAATTGGGGAACTAAGGGACAATTAAGAGAAAATCTAGGAAATAATTGAGGAGTGTGAGGGAAAATGCATAATTAATTAAATTAAAAAGGATTAAACATGTGCAACTTGGGGAAAGAGTAACATGAGTTGGGGGTGAATAATTTTTAATTTAGTTATTAAAAATTTGTTAATATTGCATGAGAAGACAAGCGTCAAACCAAAAACTTTTATAAAAGAAAGGAAAGGAAGAAGGAGAGACACCCTATTGTTGGATGAATGAAATGATGTTGAAATTTCTATTGAAGAAGTTTACTTATGTGAGTTGGGTTACAAGCTTTTGTGAGAGGTGGAATCCTCTACTTGCGAGAGAAAGCTTGAGCTAGTTTTGGATCTGAATTTCTATGTGTGACTCATTTGTGGCTTGAAGGGTTAAAGGGGAAGAAGAGTAACCATGGCGTTGGTTGGGAGGTACTGGTGAGGTCATTTAATTAGCAGGTGAAAAAGGAGAATGTTGCACAAACCCATTTCCATATTGAAGATCATCATCAATTTCATTATCCTCCTGATTACGGTATTGTAAACATCTTAGGTACAATAATTAGAATTATGATGGTGTGTTCTCAGTTATTGATTGTTAAACGATAATGACCCTCTACATGGATAAAGTATGGTAGGTTGTTCTTGTATGAATATATAATAGTTCCTTTAAAATATAGTTGATTGTATATATATAATTCTTTGTTTTATATACATTCAATTATCCTTCCTATGCTATTGTCATTTGCGCACTGAATATTCATCCTTTTAAACGCAACCTGAGTTGTACAATGGCAGGAAGTAAAATTTTATAAATTTTTAAGCCTTGCTCTCAAAAAGGATTCGGCCAGAGGTTAAAATGCATTCAAGTCAATGTTTAAAATATTACCAGCATCGATATCTTAACGTCAAGAGGGCATCTAGTTTTTATTTTTATTTTTTCAATATATCAACGAATGACAAATTCTGACTCCTCAAGGGTCTTATCGACCTCTCAACTGATAAGTTTCTTCACAGCTTTTTCAGAACATTCACTGACGTGTCTTGTCAATTTTTCTTATTGTCAAATTTTATTTTTCCCTTGTAATGGCAGTGTATTTCATTTCTGAGTATCAGATTGCTCTTGGGCATGTCTTGATTCTCTATGACGTGGCCGATTTTGAACTACTACTTTGAAGCGATGCGTTATGACGTGGCCGATTTTGAACTACTACTTCTTTGAAACGATGCGCTATGACGTGGCCGATTTTGAACTACGACTTTGAATTAATGCGCTATGACGTGGCTGGATGAAGGCTTGCATGTGCGTTTATGCCTACATTTTAGAATGATCTATTTGATTCGTGTACAAAAGATAAACCTTCTAATTATGATTTCCTTCCCGTATCCCTCAAGCAATATATTAATAAATTATCCCTCAAATAATATATTAATAAATTAGATAAAAAGTAATATGGAATCCTTTAATATATAAACACTACCTAACAATTGATGGAAGGAGCTTCTTTATGTTTGAGTGGTTAAGCTATTATGTATATTCATATTATCTTGGGAAGATAGATGTCTAGTAAAGGAATATCAAGAGATACAATTTTTTTTCTTAGAGCTAGGATTTATTGTTTAACTAATAATTTTTAATTTCTTTTTGCAATAATATGGTTTTTTTTTTTTGTTGATGTTGTCAAACCATATCATTGGATGTCAAACTTCTATAAACGTATGATTTAACTCCTTCTTAACAATACTAGTAACTAATTTATGAGTTGAGTAGGTTCTCTTTTTGTGACTTAACTCTCTCTTATTAGTGTTTTATTAGTGTTGACTTCTTTTTAATGAATTTTGATTACATCAATTATCGTCATATGTTCACTTGTATTTTAAAATGGTTAATCACTGAAAATGTGATTTTGTTTTCAATTTATTTTTAAAAATTAAAACATTTAACCCTTCACAAAACCTCTTACTCATCTTTAGTCTAATTGGTTAACACTTATGAGTGAGGAATATTATCCAAATTCTCAACAATTGAATAGTGGGTTGGAGCTCTAGCATTTAGGTTGTGCGAAGGATATTTGTACACACCTTTCTCTATGTGTGACATTGCATCCCTCCCATGATTCTCTATGTGGAGAGAATTCTATGAGTCAGGAGACTCTTTTCCTTTTGACATCATTTTAGGGTTACCATAATCACGGGCCTTGGTCGACACATAAACATTTGATCCCACCATATGGATGAACAAATGAGTTTCATCTAGTGAGGGTTCACTTTGAGTTCCCCCTCGCACATTTCCTAAACCTTCAGAAGAGCCCGTCACCATATGTTGACCTTGAGGGAACGAGTTAGTCAACACAAAAAGTTACCACTGCGCCAACAAATGCTTGGCTTCTTCCATCTTGGGGTACTGATGAGTAAGGTGATATTCTTTACAAATATTATAGAGAAACTTCACCTTCTTCTTCTATTTTTTAGCCCCACCAACACTAGTATCTGGTTTATTAACATTGTTAATATTCCCACTTCCATTTTTACCTTTACCCTTCTTTTTACCTTCGAGCTATTGGGAACCCTTAGGATTTGTCGATTACACAAAGTGTACATTCGATGTCTGGATAATGGGATTGTTTGAATTCGGAGCTTGATCGACCACATTTTGATGAATGCTCATTTGTTTTATCTAGTTAGCAACTAGATCTGCGTCTATGCTACTCACAGAACCAACAATGACATCGACATGTGGTCCAGACTTGGGTTTCATGGGGTTAGTACTTGACCGAGGTGCATTAGGAAAAATTTCATAAAGGATCCTAGACTAAGAGTATATCAATTCTAATTGTTGGGCCCTACATATGGATTCCTCCTCAGAGGTCACCCCTGAAGTAGAGACATCCTTGGAGATATAAAGAAATAAGGATTTTAGAAACCACTCTAAGAGGAACTCGAGAGGAATCGTGGCCTTAATCATCCTCTTTCACCTTCACCACTTATGAATGTGATTAGAGATGTGGATTGCTTTGTCTTGTTTAAGTGTTGATAACAAATTAGTTCTGACATCATACTAGACCGAAAGCTGAAAGTGGTTGAGAAAGACTAACATGAGATCATAGAAAGTGGAAAAAGTTGACCCCTGCAATTCAATATAACACTTTGTGGAAACTACCATAAGAGTGCATTGAAAAATTCATAATTGAATGGAGTCATGGTTCAACAAGTTCAATGAACACCATAGGTGAAAAGTTGTGACATTGTCACCTAGATCCTTGCCATCTTTTCCTTCGAACTTAGGAATGTTTGAAGGTAGTTTGGTTGGGACCAGAGTTGAGTTAGGATCATGACACACTAGGTCATTCATCAATTTCAACAAATATGACCAGTTTAAAGTTTCTATAAAGGGGAGCATCAATTGTGGCATTGAACTCCAATTACCGAGGTTGGGAGCCCTGGGTTGGTTGGCAGCTGAAAAAGAAAATATTAGGTTGTGTCTGGAACCAAGTTTCCAGGAAGAGCTTGATGACTAGCCAAGTTTCTGATAAAGACCATGATGTCCCTGATGAAAAGGAGGAAGAATTTCTCCATCGGGTTTCCAAAGGATTAGAAAGGGTTTCCCCCTACTGAAATTCCTTATGAAGGGAAATTCCCTTGCATAGGATTCCATTAACTCTATAAATGGTTACCCCCTCACGACATCTCAGATGAAGGAAAAGGATTTCTCTCAAAACCACCAAACAACATGAATGGATTAGAACTCAAAGGCATGCTAGAGGATTGGAATATTCCACTCATCAGACTGCTCCATCCCACAAAAGGATTAGGCCCTGAAATGGGCTCGAAAGATGGGAAAGACCCACTTATGAGTGAGAGGTGCAATGGAGGGATATGCCCCCTACCCTGAGGAAAACCTTGCAAGGGAGTTGAAGAAATCCCTACCCAAAAACTATGGTTTTGAATGATGATATGGGAAATAGATGGAACATATTGCATTATTATTGATGGAATCCCAAAGGAAAATGCATTGGAGACCGATGATGTAGATGGAACGACACTCATGTCAGAAGTGGGTCCATTTAGAAATGAAACTAAATCGATAATTGTTGTATCCATGATTGATTGAACAATTCTTGTGGTCTGGGTAGAAGCGTGAGGGGGTGAAATCCATCCCCCAACAATAGCATAATTGGGGGTAAACGAGACCCCCAATCATGACACATTTGAGGTTTTTTCCATGGTGGACCATCGAAGAGTGTGGATTTTAATGTCACTCAACCTTGAAGTTGGAAGTTTCACTAGAATTGGATCGCGAGGTCCAGTTAGCGGAGGGTTCCAAGGTCTAACAAAGCCTTCAGCTTTGAGATCTAAAATTTGAGTAATCTCCAGTGCATATTAAGTGTTTGTATCTACAATCTGAGGCTCCACTGGCTCAACACAACCACGAGGATCAAAAGAACTAGATCGGTCTAGTCGATGCCTCTAACGAGGTGGTGGAGGCTCCACCCTTTCCTACAAAAGGCCTTGGACCCTTCAAGACTGGAGAAGTAATTGGTCTACCACCTTAAATAAATATTCAAGTTAGCCACCAACTAACTTCCTAATGCCAACTATACAAACATAACACACCACTAACAAAAATCCCTAAATAAACAACACACGCAAACCACCTATTCAATACCTCATCTCAGGTGGATTGAGTCTTGAGACTAAGGCAATAAATAAGTCAAGAAAAGGTCCTTCCAAAAACTAACATAGATTGATTAAGTGTCATGACTTAAGAACAAAGGAGGGAGAAGAAATTAGCATGACCTCCATGCAACATCCCTTCCTTGTGCAAGTAACCCTCACTTTGTGGGGCCCCCTTTAGGGGTATTGAAAGTATGGTACAATGTCTACCTCATGTTGGCACAAGAAGCCCCCCACAATCACCTTTGTGGTACCTAGGAAAGGCTAATAGAGCTACCAACTCACAATTGGTGTCCAGGGGTACAATTGATAGTCAGAATTAAACGCATGGGTAGGGTAGAAAATCTCGAAGCTTCGAAAGCGCTACCTCACAGAGAGGTGTCGACACTAATGAAACCCTCGTATATGATCAATCCACTACAATTGGTCAAGTATCATAGGGGTAATCTCCTCAACTCTTCCTCACATGACCTTGTGTTTAGCTCCTATGTTAGAGGAGGCTCTCGAGTATACCTATACGAAAATTAGATTTTTGACAGTCCATAAGTTAGACTCCTATGTTTCGTTCAATGGTGTTGGAGAGTTACCTCTCTAACCTAATCCAAGGCCCTAATTTGGACTAATTTGTGAACCCTACAAATAAAAGTCTAATCAACTTTAGTTTATGGATTTATTTTATAGTTGTTATTACTAAAGGGGTGATGGAAGTTAAACTGGTGATATGTTTGATGACTTGCATAAATTAATCACTTAAAAACACTCTTGTTTAATAAGGAAAAAAACAAATTCTTCAATGGAAAAATGTGTGCTATAAGAACACTTCTAAATGCAAGTTATTGTCTTTCAATTACAATGCAATTTTTCTTTTCAATGCAATATGTAATGCAAGTCTTTAATTTATATGGAATGCAATATGTAATGTGATCTTTTACTTTGAATGTAATGCGACATTTTCAAAACAAGAAAAACTTTAAATTTTCTTTTCAAGATGAAACTACGGCTGACACCAACAAGAAACTCAAAATATTTCAAAAGTGCAAGTATTCTTTTGAAGTCAATGTAAAAGGGGAGAGAGAATGCTAGAAAATAAATTTTCTTTTCTTTTGACTGAGAAAAGAAGAAAAACCAACAAACTTATTTTTTTGTTTTTTCTTGTTATTAAAGCAAAATGAAATGAAAAATTACTGAAAATTTGATTTTCTTTGATAAACAAGTAAAAAGTAAGGCATAGAGGTAGAAAGAACTATATCAAACCCTTCCATATTATAGATAGGACTACCATAACAATCCAAGAAAGAAAAGACTTGAAACAAGAACTTTCAGACTACCAAACCAAAACTAGGCTTGAAGAAATTAGCAATATAAACTATACACTTTTTTGTTTTTGTTGTAAGATTAAACAACTTAACTGTTATTTCAAACTACCAAACCAAAACTAGGCTTGAAGAAATTAGTAATATAAACTATACACTTTTTTGTTTTTCTTGTAATATTAAACAACTTCAATGTTTCATGAGACTAACACTAGGCTACAAAGACTCATAGAACCTAGAAACATCCTAAAAAACCCAACAAAGTCTTCAAAAAGGCTGAGAAAAGCTTATAAACTTTCTCTCATGATGTATATGCACCCATATACACAACATAACACATATACATTTATTTTTCTCTTAGGTAGGGTGTGTATGAAGGCACATGATACAAAGAAGAGAATGTATGCAACTCCAAAACTTCCAAAAGAATTGGAAAGAGATGGAAAAAAATCTTACAGAAGAAAGTATGATACTCTTAGACACTAAATTAAGTGGTAAAGACAGAAAAAATTCAAACAAATAGAAAAAAATCACAAGTACCTATAACTAACCCAAACATGAGACCTTCACCAGTATGGTCGCCATTTATATTACAGAGAGATTTGTCCTATGGCTTTGGATCAGAGCCACAATAGAGGGATGACCTTAAAGAGAAATCCCAATCCCAAAAAGGTAGTTAAACATAAAGTAACTATCTAACTAATTCTTGCTTAGGGGAGATGAGACAAACTTGTATCCTACATTTGATGTCGATCCCATGCTTGAAACTTCACTCCAATGCTCCAATCCTTTCTCCAATTATCTGCACATACATATAAATATAGTTGCAAGAGAGGTAGTTACATGAATAGCTAAATTTCAAAATATAACAATTGAAATCCAATCAATTAGTATTCTAGATCATTGAGTATTCAAGTGAGACAATCATTTAATAAAACATAGAAATAGATGGGAAAGATAACTATTTATTAAATAAAAAAAATGAGGAATGCTATGATATGTGTTTGTTGCAACGCTACCTTGGAACTAACATTCGGGTTCCTCCACTAGGCTAGTGAAGATCAACTGCACCTCTTGTTTCTTCACTCAAGCGAGTCCAAGAAATAAATATGGATTCTTTCTAACAAGATGAAAATATTGAATACTACTGGAAACAAGGTTTTCCAGGTCCGGAGGGAATATTCACAGAGTTGGGACAGGGGCTTGCAGACTCTGATAGGAATTGACCAACATATTGATGTTTCAAGGTATGATGATCTCTCCTCTACCCCTTGGCTCTTTTACACTCTCTCCCAGTGGTTGGAATAGTTTTATACATTTGTAAATGGTCAATAGGGGGTCAGGAACCAGGGGAACTTGTAAACCCTTCCCCAAAATACGTAATTTATTATTTTTTAGAGAAAAAAAAATGTGTATGTGCCCTGCAATGGAACAACACGTGTATGTACATGCTTTGTATATCTTATAGGGCATGTATGAGTAAAAAAATGTTTTTTTTTTTTTTTTTTAAATGATTTCAAAGGAGGAAAAAGGTATCCAACCAACAAGGCATCAATGCATATAAGGTGGCAATTGATGCTATAACAACAAATCATGAGAAAATTGTGTAAATATGGTTTGATAAACATAAGGATGGTGATAATAATTTTGAAGTACGTGATTTGGTTTAGAAATGGCATAGAGTCAGTGAACCCAAAGGAAAACATACAAAGCTTTAGAACTTATGTCTCGGTCCTTACTAGATTATTGGAAAGATAGGAGCTGGTACATATCGATTACTAAGTCTAGGAGGTGAACTTGATTTTCTTCCTATCAATAGTCAAATCCTAAAGTGATGCTTCACTTTATTCATTTTATAAGCAATCTTATGTACCATAATTTTATTGTCATTTGTTTGTTGCATTTGTTTTTCTTTGATTAGTTTGGTTTATGTTTATTTTTTAGAATTTTGCTTTTATCATTTGATTCTTTCTTTGCATAGTTTTTTTTTATTTAATATAGTTTGCATGTTTTATTCTTGTTGTTTTCTGTAAAAATTTAGTTTTCATCATGTACTTTATTTGTTTTGATATCAAAAGTAAAGTGAATTAACGATGAGTATGATCAGGAGTCAAAAATTATTTATAGTTTCTTTTAGGTGCAATTTATAAAAAATACAGTGCTTTGTTGGTTGAGGTAATGGGTGTTGTCAAATATGAACGAATCAGATAATTAATGAACTCGAGAGTCATGACCTCAATGATGAGGGGAAGTTGATGAGTGTCTTTCTTCCTTTAAAAATGGTAAGATTCAAATCTAAGTTCTTGATATCTCTGCTAGGTATATGGATGCTCGATGGCAGTGGAACAAGGTCTATGATATCAGGGTGTCTCCATTGTGGCTATGGATGCTTGTTGGCAATAGAGAAATGTTCAAAAACATAGGTATTACAATAGAGTATGAATACATTTAATAACCACTCACACAACTAGATCAAAGATCAACACACCGATGTTTCTATGTGGTAAAACCCTTGTGGGGAAACCTCCATGGCCACAACCAATGTGGCCACTTCTAGAAATTTATTAATGCAAAAGAAAATATTATAGAGAGATATACAAGATATTTTCTCACAATCAATCATCAAAAAATGAGCATTCATGCTCTTTAAATAGAGATCATGGAGCAATCGAGTGTTAATTCATGGATCAATGTAGCCATTAATATAGAGGAGAATACGATCCACTGAATCACTCTATGTCAGGAACATATTGTGACCGTCAGATTACCTAACTTCAAATGCATACTAAAGAACACACTTTTACCTAATGACACATTAGACTGGGTTGATATTAACTACTCCTAAGTGTCTAAATATCCTAATATCCCCCTTTAACTTTGTTGTTTTTGTTGTTGTTGTTGTTGTTGTTGTTGGAATCCAAGCTTTGAAAGGATCTATCAAATCCACAAGGATTCCTAACTTTCATTAATCCCTGCTCTGTACTCTACTTCTGTTGAAGAAAGAGAAATAGATTATATTTTCTTACAGGCCCAAGTGACAAATCCTAAACCAAGGCTAAAAATATAACCTCCAGTAGACTTTCGATCATTAGGGTCTCCAACCCAATATGAATCAGTGAAACCAACTAATAAAGGAGTCCCCCCTGATTTGTAATGTATCATGAACTGAATTGTACCTTAGACATACCAAAGTATCCTTTTAGCTTCTTTCCAATGGATTTCATGGGGTGTTTTCATATACAAGGAAACAAGACCAACAAAAAAGGAAATATGATGATGGGTATGAGTCAAATATAAGAGGCTACCAACTAATTGATGGTACAAAGTGGCATCAACTTTGGGAGAAGTACAAGTGGCAAAAAGGTTGACTCCAAAATGGAAGGAAGAAGGGGCTAGTTTAGAATCGTCCATGTGAATGTGACGAAGAAGGTCATAAGCATACTTAGAATGGGAAATAAAAAGTCCTTCCTTGGTTTGCAAAACTTGGATGCCAAGGAAATAGTGTAAATATCCCAAGTCGGGCATTTCAAATTTCTTCTTAAGGATGGTTTTCACATAGTTCAAAAGTTTAGGGTCACTACTAGTGAGGATAGGAACATCAACATAAAGAAAAAGTATTATGAGATGGCTTTCTAATTTCTTGGTATAGACATTAGGTTCAGAATGACATCTAGAAAATCCAATGTCAAGAAGAAAGTTGTCCATTTTGGTATACCAAGATCGAGGAACTTGCTTAAGACTATACATAGATTTCTTAAGGAGACAAACAAGGCTGGAGTCATTCTGGACATAGCCAAGAGGTTGTTCCATGTAGATTTCTTCTTGAAAATCCCCATGCAAGAAGGAAAATTTAACATCCATCTAATGGACCTCCCATTTATGTGAGGTAGCAAGGGCTAGAACAAGGTGGATATAATTCATTTTGGCTATGGGGGAAAAGGTTTCATTATAGTGAATTCCTTCAACTTGAGAGAACCCTTAGACAACTAACTAGGCCTTATGTCTTTCAACACTTCCATATGATGCATACTTATTTATATACACCCATTTACATATGACAATTTTTCTTCCTTTCGGAAGAGGTACAAGATCCCAAGTATCATTCACCATTAAAGAGTGATACTCTTCATTCACTGTTGTGTCCCAATTTGGATGACCTAAAGCTTCTGCAAATGTCCCTGGATCATGAATATATGAAAATTGAGCCAAAAGAGGAGAGGCTTGCTGGAACTATGAATTTGTTTGACACTAATCTAAAGTATCAATGACAAAATCACCAATTGCTTCTTGAGTTGAACATACCCATCTAGGAAGTGGTGGTATTGATGTAGGTTCATGTTCAATGGAATCATCTGGAGGAAGGTGAGTAGGCGGAGGTGGATTTTCATCCTCACTGTCATCGTTTGAAGAAGAAGAAACTAGAATAGGAACAAAAGATGGCACAAACATTGAAGATCGATCACATGTCATATATGGCACAAATGTCGAATTATGCTCATAGGACAAGAGATTTGCATGAAATTTAACTTCTCTTCTAATAATAATTTCATTAGAATGAGTTTGAAGAAGTTTGTAACCTTTTACATCTTTAGCATAACCAATAAAAATACACTTCTCACTTTTAGGATGTAAAGATTTCCTTTTTTCATGGGGAATATGAACCCATGCTACACTACCAAATACACATAAGTGGCTTACATCTTGCTTAATGTTAGTCCATGCTTCTTCCGGTGTTATATTTTTTAGAGGCTTTGTGGGAGTGCGATTTACTATGTAATTTGCACAGTTGATGTCTTCCACCCAATAATGAAGACTTAATCCTTTAGATTGGATCATGAAATTAGCCATTTCTTTTAATGTGTGATTCTTTCTCTCAACGACACTATTTTTCTATGATGTATATGGAATAGTATGTTGCATCGGAATTCCCTGTGCAGTGTAGTAACTTGTAAATTTATTGTTGACATATTCACCTCCATTATCTATTCTTAACCATTGAAGTTGTTGTCGAGATTATTTTTCTACAAGGGCCTTGTAGGCCAAATATTTTTCAAACACTTCACTCTTAAGTTTTAAGAAGTAAACCCAAGTGTGTTTGGAGAAGTCATCAATGAAAGTTAAGAAATACTAGCACCTAGAGAAAGAAGGAGAACAAAACATACCACAAAAAAACTATGAACAAGCTGCAAAGGGGCTGGGGCATGCTAAGAGGAATGCATGTCAAAACTATCCCAATATGATGTTTTTTGAGAACACAATTGGAACAAACACCATCTCTGCAAGAAATTACGAGAGAAAGGCTAGTCACCATTTGTTGATTACATAGTTGTTGCAATAAGCGATAGTTTAGATGACAAAAATGCTCATGCCAAAGTTTGCTCAAGACATCGCTATGAGAAAAAAAAAACTAATGGAAAAGATGATGAACCAAAGTTGTCAAATTTGTACAACGTAGTAATATCATCAACAATTTCAGTTGTAAGAACATGCTTAGGATATTTTAGATCCTTGATTACAACTTAGTGAGGTGAAAGCTCTATGATTTTACCTTCACATGAATTAGTGATTTGATACAATGACATAAGGTTGTGGGAAAGACTTGGAACAAACAATACATCATTGAAATGACCATTATCTACTTGAACTATTCTAGAACCTACAACACTAAGAGATCTATCATCGCCAACAAATATTTTCTTGGTGTTGCATCCATTTATATAAGAAAAGATGACTTAATCCTTATCCATATGATAAGATGCTCAAGAATCAATAAGACACTCATCATATGAAGAAGTAGAAATTGCATTGAAGGAAAAACCATAAGAATAAAGTGTGTGTCCATGAGAAGAAGAGTTATAAGAATAACAATCAATATTGATGTTGTGCTTATTTGTCACTACTTCGAAAGGTTCCATCTTCTTAAAACATTTGGACTCCACATGACCATCTTTCCCACAAAAGTTGCAATGTTTTTCAGTCTTCTTAATTTTATATTTTTCTCCTTTGTCACCATTAGGAGCGGAAGCTAGTTGAGAGGGTTTGAGACCCTTTTTTTTCTTTTTGTTGTGGTGAGGATGTTGCTTCGTGGGATTCTTGGATTTATCTTTCTGCTCAGCCAATAAGGCTTTGTTGGAGGTACCTGCAGTGTTGATCAATCCAGGTTGCACAAGTTTATCTTGATCTCTAATCAAAGCATCACAAAAAGACAAGAGAGGGATTTTGGTAAGCACTCACTAGAGCTTCACTAGTGGCATAAAAGGTAGATACAAACACAGAGTATGCACTACCAAGCTTAGAAAAAATGATATAGATGCATCGGTCTTCCTTCATATCTATTTTGTGGTCTATACATAAAAGTATAAGTGTTTTGGACTTAGATAAATAGTCTTTAATGCAAGAAAAATAATTGGGACTTAAATTCAATAACTGATTTTCTATTTGGTGGCCTCGAATAATATCGTATTTACCAAACACAACTTCAAGGTTTTCCCAAGATTTATCTAGGCCATCAATTCCTTGAAGGTGAAACCTTAAATCAGGAGAGATGAACATTCCAATTTTTCCACGTGCTTCGTCATTCTTATCATCCCATTTGACTTTATTTTCATCATTAATGGGTTTTTGTTATTTTCCCAAGGTAATCTTGTACAATCATTTACTTCTCAACACATTCTCCATATGGGATTTCCATGAGAAGTAGTTGGTATTGGTAAGCAAAAGATAATTGGGAGAAGTCGTATTAAATATGTAGAGAATATGAATTTAAAGGCTGAAATTGATGGTCTGGATGAAAATTTCTCAAAAAAATAGGTTGTTTAAAAAAACAACATTGAAAAAGGATGTGAAAGTTATGCCCTTTAGAAAAAAGGCATAAATGGTAACCGAAGAGTCATGTGGCAAGTAGAAGATGGTCCACGTGGTGATGCCCCTCCTAAATGTGCCTATAAGCTCACTTTTAAATAAGTTACTTATGAAGTGACCCATTTTTATAGAATAAACGAGAATCATGCTTAAATGAAGTTACTTTGTAAATGAAAGTTGCATGCGAAAAATAACTTAAAATAAAATATAAAATATATTTAATAGTGATTCACTTTTATAATTAAGTGACATTCACTTTACAATGAATGCATGAACTTAAAAAAAAAGTAATGAAAAAGAGACTTGAACTCAAGACCTCTTACTAAGTAAAGTAACTTTAAACCAAGTGAGCTAGTGCAAAACACATTATAGTCTTAAGAAGGAGGATTGTCGTTATTGTTATTGATGGCCTTGGAGTGTGTGTTCAATAAAAACTTATTTTTCTGCAATCACACACACATAAAAAATTCCGCTTCTCGACAACAACAAGGGTTATATATCAGTTAGCTTACACAGAAAATGCAAGTTTTCCCTCTATTTTTTATTTACTGAGATCGGAGAGAGTGCTTGGTAAAGAGCATACATAGACATGAAAACCCTTTCTGCTTTGTTTCTGATTTGTTGAGATCACACAAAGCACAAATAAAAGAGAATATGTAGATAGAAAAGATTAGAAACCTAGAAATAAAAAATAAAAAACCAAAATAAAATTGAAATATTATCTTTGTAAAAATTTGAAAGGGTGTATTCAGGGTTTATACCTCTGGATCTAATTGAAATGACCATATCTTGGGAAAACAGAAACCTTTTCGAGTGAAATGAAAAGCATTCGTAAGTGAAACCAGTAATTCATATGCAATGGAATAATCCTCTCAACCCATAAATTTATGGAAATGGAAAAAACTAGAAGTGCGACAATACGAATTTAAGATCTCGATCTACAGTGGGAGAGAGTCTTCAAATGTGCTCTGATACCATGTTCGACAAAACATGTATTCCAATAAAGGATGAAAACCTTTAGTAACCACTCACACAAACAGAGCAAATATCAACACATCGATGTTTTTACATGGTAAAAACCCTGTGGGGAAACATCCACAACCCCAACCAAAGTGGCCACTTGGAGAAATTTATTAATGTAACATAAAATATTACAAAGATAATTACAAGAGAGTTTCTCACAATCGATCATTGGAAAATGACCCTCCACGCTCTTTAAATAGAGATCATAGACCAATCGGGTGTTAAGCCACAAATCAATGTAGTTGTTAAGATTGAGGAGAATATGACCCGTCGGATCACTCTATGTCGGGAACATACCATGACCGTCAAATTACCTAACTACAGTTGCATACTAATGCATACTAAAAAAACACACTTTTACCTAATGACACATTAGACCAACTTGATCTTAACTAACTCCTAAGTGTCTACATATCCTAACAAGCAACACCAAAAGGATGATAGAGTTACTTAGAGATTATAAAATAATACCTTAACACTAGAAGTTTAATCTAAATTGTTTTCCTTCTTAAAGTTGAATGTCGTTGATCAAAAGGACTTATATTTTATGTTTGGTCAAAATCCAATTCCCCTGGTAGGAAAAGAATGATTTATAAATTACATATAAAATGATCTATAAGTAGTTTTTTGTTTTGAAATATGTTATAAGATTTCCCTACTTAAAATTGATCTTCTTTGGTTGAAGATTTATGTAAAGATGTTGGATACATCTAGTGAATTTCCATTTGTTGAGTCCACAACACAGCTTAAAATTTTGAATACCACTTTTCTTTAATTTTGCAAATAATTTTTTGAATTTCAATTTTTGATTTTTTACATATCATATACTGGTGCAAGCATCTTTTTAGCCTTTGAGAAAACCAATTTTTTCTGAGTTCCTTAGCCTTGTTTTGAACTAAAATGTTTTATTATCAACGAGTTCAGATCACTTTTATCACTGGACTAAAATTAATTTTAATCATTGATTGAAATCTAATGTATACAACAATAAAAGGTGAAATGTGTGCACCAATATCAAAGAAAAATTGTACATTGATATGAAAGTGAAATGAAAGTGTCGATGTCTTACTCCAAAGTAGGATAGCTTTGTCGATGAGCATCCACCAACAATCACTTTTCACTTTGCCAAATGCTAAAGTTGAAAAAAGTAGGGATGTCAAAGTTTATTTTTCGCATTGATAAGGTTTGTTGCTACAAATTTTGACTTTCATTTTACAATATCTAAAGACCCAATCGATGACCCTTCTTCGCAAAATTCTCAAGGGTCCATACTATCTCTCACCCAAAATCAGTTTGCAATCACTGCAATTCAAAAATTATCAAAACATGAAAAGTTATAAACAACCATTGAAAATCATATCCAATAGCCATTTAATCTAGATTTAACAATCATAGCGCTGGATTTGGGTAATTTGTTTATAATTTTTCAAAACATTGCATTGTTTGAAACAAATAGAGCTTGAATTCAAATAGTGTTAGTGAGGATTGAGCATGGTTCAGAGAAATTCCTGGTTTGTAAACTTGGTCTGTTAGTTAGGATTGTCCATTCTAGTTTGAGTGATAGTGCGTGGAAAGTTTGCTTCGTCACTATACCTCTGCACGTCAGAAAACGGTGTTTCAAATCAAAGTGAAATGTGTGTGATAGCATTTATGGATTCAACTGCAGATTTTGTTTTGTGATTATTTAGGACATGTATGTCTATAAAACTAAAAACCTTTTAAATTCAAATGTGTGCACTTCACTGTGGGAAATTTGGATTGGGAGAGCGATTTAGTGTTTCATTCTAATAACCTAAATTACCAGTTCTTAATTCTTCTTATACTTATTTTTTATTGGTATTATAATATGCCTCAATTATTCTTCATTGCAAAATTTAGCATAATACCGTTGGAAACAATATTCTAATGTGGGTTATTGTTGTGTATGGAAATGATTTTACCATTTACTCTATTTATGTGCTATTTTCTATTTAGGAAAATGTTGCCGAAAAAAATGCCTATTAGAACTTCTAAAACTCCTCAAGCAAAATTTAAAGAAATAGACTAAGCTTTCCAGAAGAAACTTATAGAGATTGAAACTTCATCAGCGGAGTATGTTCCCATGATCTAGATACCTACACGTAAGGAGCACCGACCATAGTCTATATATTACTAAAGGAAAAATAGGATAAAAAATCTCTTTCCCTCGATTGAATGAGTTATATCAGAAATTTCACATTGAATATTACTTAGAGGCTATCTCTTACAATGAACCTGACATAAGCGAAGTTGATGATAGGGTTTTCATCAACCTCATAAAATCTTTCTTACATTTTATTGTAATGAGGACACCTATGATGCCTTGTTCAAAATTGATTGAGTGAATTATCGACCATATTGATTTAAATAAGTGCATGGTAATGAATGATGTAGTCCAATGTGTGTTCCTTTCTGGCAAGGAATTTGGAAACATATTATAAAGTCCTGAAGCCTGAAGTTCACCTGGGTAATATTTTTGTGGATGAATTCTATAAAAAACATGATGATGTGAAAATTCTAGCAAGTTGGTGGAGAGAAGATAAGATATTCTTTCAGAAAATAGATGATTTTTACTCCATTACCAATCTATGAGAACTATACATTTATGTCATGGCTTTGATAGCTAGACTATATGGGGAGAAATACCATGTGCATTTCAAGGATGATGGGGTGCCATTGACCTACATGGTGGTTACTACTAGAATTTTATTTAATTGGACTACCATTTTTTCTTATCAGTTTAACAGTATGATTGAGAGAGCATAGAAGGCAAAGGAAAAACCTAGAATGGTTCCTACAATTTATATGGCTTCCTATATGTTGGATATAGTTTGTGCCACTAATAAATTTGGAGGTATCAACCTCAATTGGAAACCTTAGAGTCACTAGTACATGCTTATTAACATATTTTGTGGGAAAACAAGTATAAGGAACAATCTTCAACCATTTGTGACTATTTCTTAGCTCTATTACACAATGTTATCTTTTGAAAAGAATTCACAAGGCTAACTAAAAATGCTACGAAGTTGATTAACTATATTAGCAATTGGTATTTTCAAGAAGATTTCACTTATTTAAGAATCTATGGTGCAATTACAACACTACATCTAGTACCAAAATATGTGCTTGATAGAGTGGTCTTAGGAGAAGTGGCATGTCAGACAATGATACAAGGTTTTAATTCTTCATTATTAAAGGAATTTAAGAAAAATATTTTCATTCCATATAATTTCAGTTTGGGTCAGTATTACTTAAAGGATCCAAAACATGCTTGACAATATGCTAGCGCTCTTCTTGAATATAGATTCCCTCTTGGTCGATTTAGGAGACATGATCCCAAAGGTATTGTAGCTAAGCACTATGATGTGATATCCTTAGCTTGACCATATTCTCATGAATGGTGGGAGGATGAACTTAGTTATGAAAATGCCAAGAATTGGGATATGGTCTAGTTGAAGCTACAACACCTTGGTTTAACATATTTTAGCTCTGTGTCTCTCAATGAACAAATATATGAAATAAATAAGAGACTGGTTGAGGTAGAAAGGACCAATAATGAAGTCAAAGAATCTAGGAGACTAGAAGAAGTCGGAATTAAACAAGAGGCTAAAAATAAAACAATATAGGGTGAATAAAGGAGGTAGAAACGAGAAGAAGAACCGAAGAGGAAAAATGAGGAAGAGATAATAAAGAGGCAAGATGAAGAAATTGCATAGTTGTAATTGGAGAGAAAATAAAATCCTTTGAATTTGAGTAGAGGAAAAAAGTTTTTCAAGATGCTCAGGAGAAGCAACGACAAGAAAACAAAATCAAGAGAAACCTAAAAGAAGAAAGAATTCAACAGGAAGAAGAAGAAAAGAAGATGGAAGAGGAGAGGAAAATCCTTGAGGAGGAAATAAGGAAGAAAATAGAAAAGGAATTGAGGTATATAGTAGAAGAATAAAAGAGAGAAGAATAAGAAAGATTGCAATTAGAAAATAAGGAAAAAGAAGAGGAAGAAAAGAAGAGGCTAATGGAATGGGAGGAAAAGAAAAAGAAAGAGTTGGAGAAAATGTAGCAAGAAGTAGTTCAAGAAGATATTATAGAGATTGAAAATATAAATAAGAGTAGGCCCTAGCCTAACAACAATAGAAAACTCAACATGCCACAACACCACCCAATGAGGTAACATATTTGACAAGAGATGAAGAAGTTTCACTTAAGACCAATGACGAGGGAAATGAACTAGCTATGGAACAATTATATACTTATGGAAGTCTTGAAAATATATTTTCATGAGGAGATAAACCTATTCTAGATCCTTTGGAAAATGTTGTGGACTTGGAGTCCATGGCTTACAATCGGTGCAAGCAAGCAATAGTCAAAATAATCTAGAAAAAGAAAAGGGTAGATGTAGATAGTGATATTCTTTACATTGCTAAGGAATATTTGTTGGATATAAAAAATCCTAAGGAAATTAGGATAACTATCTCCCATGCAACCATTAAAAAATCTAAGGCTATGAAGAATGAAGTTGAAAATATGAGTAGGGAGTTTTCCACTCTGAAAAACCAAGTTAAGTATTATAAAGGAACCCAAGATGCATTAAGTAAGTTTATTGAGGATATCCTTAAAGAGGATAAAATTAATGAACACATAAGAAAAAAACTTTATATCCAAGGTATTCAATTTGTAAGAGAAAATCTTGAGGCTATCTATATTGTATAAAGAAAATCTCACACAGATGGAGAGACAAGCTAAGATTCAGGATCAAGTGGAATTCATTAAGGATATTCAAAAGAGTTGTGTTCATAAGGATTATGGAATAAGAATGCTAAGCTAGTATGAAATATCTGGAATTGAAAAAGTAGTTGGATACTTTGGGAAGTTGGCCAACACATCCTGAAATCAAGGTCAACAAGAGTGGTTTGTATGCATTAAAATATGGGATCTCATTAAGGACACCACATCAAATAGTAGATTTCCCAGTTTTGGCCCACTAAAGGGTTTTCAACTAGTCAAAATGGTGATGGGTGAGTTCAAAGAGATTTTCAACAAGGACAAATTCGACATCAAAGGTATCTCCTTACTAGAGGACATGCATCTCCATAAGTTTCTAACAAGTGAAACTAGAACAATGACTTGACTATAGTCTATTGTGCCTGAATTACAGAAATATACCAAAAGGTTCAAACAAGTAAATGTTATGTTGAGTCTTCCCAGGGAGCATCACACTTTCCTTCACCAAAAATCTATGCAAAGAAGGTTTTGAGTGGTGGGGAAAGTATAATATTAAGCATGCACAAATTGAGATGCCCAGTTCATTGGAGTTGTAGTAGCCTGCTTGGCTTTTAGGAATTTTTTTCTTTATTGTATTTTTTGCATGTAATTTTGCCTATAGATATGAAAATCGACTCTAAGAAAGGGTCTTTGGATTTGAGGTAATTGGGAAGGATTGTATCTTAAAATTATTTCAAGATTAATTTAGAAATTATTTTTGGATTCAAGAGACATTTTCCACTGAAGATTTATGTGTATTAATTCTTATTTGTGGATTATTCTATTCTTGAATTGATGTCACAAACATCTAGTAAGGATTCAATTTTGTCAAGTTAGCTTCTATGATTGAATAAATTACCGGTTGTTATTTCCAGTGAATGTTGTGTATGCTTTATTATTTTTTTATTTTGTTTCTGTAGTATGATCTCGTCATCTCATATATGGCACACTGTTCAATTATTTGTTAGTGTTGTGAATCTATACATTTCATCTCTTTCTGCATGAAAGTAGTTTATGTTTCATGAAGGTTATCTTGCAGTAATATTTCTTAGCAAGATTATTTATTAGGGAATTCAAAGTTGTAGATCACTCTCATTTACTATTTCTAAAAGTTATCTTTTAGTAATAGATTTCTTCAAACTCTCTAGATTATATTTATTTCATGCATTGAATATATAAGTTATAAAAATAATAAAAAAGGAATGGAAAGACTCTTTTGAACTAATTCATAAATCCCATCGACTAGTCGTTGGACCATTAATTCAGAGGATTATCCCATCCCAGATAGGGAAGAGTATAGTTAGGCATAAAAGATCATTTTCGGATCAACTCAGTAGAGACTGGTTGATGAAATTACAAGGTTATTTTGCATCAAATTGGTCACACCTATGAATTCCATGGAATGAACAACCAAACAAGATTAGAATTGACAGAAAAAGATACATGAAGCATACTATTACTAATTTTGAGGATATCAATGAACTTTCATCTTTAGAGTTTCGAATTCTTGGAAATTATGCTTTAGACTCATATTTTTTTTATTTTGTTACTGAAGTTTTTTACATACTTGAAACATAGCAATCTGAATTGTCTTTATAGGAAGATAATTGTCACTAGACAAAAGTAGCACTTGTAATGTCCCCAACTAGGTTTTGTGGGTTTATTATGTTTTTTGTCCAAAATTATTAATTCTCCTTGTGTAAATATGTCAAACACTTGGTATTATTGATGTTATTAACCCCTTACAAACAATTTGTTCATATAGGAATATTGTCAAACACATTGCATGCATCCATTACACATAAAATAGAGCAGATAACCATGGCATCTTATTATGGATGGAAACAACAATACAATGATATCTAATGGCTATAATAATAGCTCCTGAACAAACAAATCTAATGGTCACAAAGAAAATTGCACAAATCTACTAACAAAAACAATACAAGGAAACCTAGAATGATGCAAAATATATGATGCTCACTGTAACACTCTGCTCCAGCAATGTCTGCTCTACTAGTGGCCCTTCAATCATGATATAACCCTACGAACCCAATATAATCGACTTGTTGCAACCCCAATCGCAAAGGTTCTCACGGGATAACTATTGGACATCTAGCAGGGCCTCATCGCAATATGCTCCATACTCAACCGTGGGGGCGCCCTGAACAACGGTCTCTCTGAAACCCTCCTGTCACCTGCGAAATTATGAATCGGCCTCTCTGGAAAATCTTCGCAAACCTCCAACTGAAGCTCTAGTGGAAATCCTAGGTGGACTCCCCTCTTATCTAGCTAGGGTGGATATTGCACCATCAAAACTAAATTGTAGTAGTGGAAGGGTTTTGTTAAACTCCAACGAAATAATGGCTCCAAGAGCACTCCAAAATGAGAGATCAAATAATAATTAAAAAGATAAGGGTTACCCTTCTATTTATCCTTCCTTCGATCCTTCTAGATTTTTCCCTTTTTTTAAACAAATCAAACCCGCACTTTATTTTCCCTCCAATTTTATTTAAATATAATTATTTGTTTTATTTAATGTCACTTTAGGATTTATCATTCTAGTGACACCAAATAAACCTCCTTGACTCCCTTTTCCTTGTTGGCTATAGCCTACGAGATTCATATAGGCTATTGAGTCATCCTCTGTCATGATCAATTGGAAGGGGACATTACAACCCTCCCTTCCCAAGATTGCTTGTCCTTGAGCAATTCCATATCATGGTGTTGTAATATCTTCTCTCCTTCCCAAGTAGCATCTTTCGCAAGAAATCCTCTCCATACAACCAAGTACTCTCGAATGACTATGCTCCTCAGCCTTCGTTCCCTGACATCAACAATCCTCTTGGGAGCTAGAACTAGTTGCCTTTCCTCATATAGTAGAGGAAGATCTGTCGAAGCTATGACCTGTTGTCCCAATTCCTTATCGAGCTAGGATACATGGAAGGTGTTGTGGATCCCGATACCCTCTGGTAGCTCCAAATCATATGATACTTCCCCAACTCTCCTGATCACTATGTAAGGTCCATAAAAGTGAGGCTTCAACTTGTTTGCACCACTCTTTTTCAGCGATGATTGTCTCTAAGGATGCAACCTGAGGAAGACTAGGTCCCCAACCTCAAAGATGCATTCTACCCTGTGCCTATCTGCATACATCTTTTGTTGATTATGAGTGGTCTACAAATTCTCCTTTAGGACTTTCAAGATGTCTTGACTTTCCTTCAACTAGTGTTTGGCCTTGGGAGATCTTCTCTCTCCAAACGCCAAATCCAAAAAAGATGGAGCATCATAGACATATAATTCCCTGAATGGGATCATTCTGATGGACATGTGATGAGTGGTATTGTAACAATGCTCCCATATATTCAACCACTTTATTCATGTTTGTTTCTTCCCTGGCACATAGTTCCTCAGGTAACCCTCGATCCATTGGCTTACTATCTCAATCTTCCTGTCTCTCTGGGGGTGATAGCTAGTGCTAGGATTAAACTTTATCCTGGATAAATTGAATATCTCTTGCCAAAATGCGTTGAGTAACCTGCTATCTTGGTCACTGACTATGTTCCTCAGAAGACCATGGAGTCTGAACACCTCCCCAAAGAACAAATATTCTACCTGAGATGTGTTGTACTATGAAGGAATAGAAAAGAAGTGTGCATATTTAGTCAAAATTTCCACTACCACGTAGATAAAGTCCCTGCCCTGCACCTTCAGATATCTTGTGATGAAGTCCATGGAAATACTATCACACTTCTGCTTCGGAATAGGTAATGGATGAAGTATTCCCGCCAGATGTGTAAACTCTGACTTGTTCTATTAGTAATTCATGCACTCCCTCACATGATGAAGTAAATCCTCCTTGAGACCCTTGCAGGAAAATATCTCCCTCACCTTCCTGCATTTTTTGAGATACCTGTGGTGCCTTACAAGTGGAGCCTCATGTACTTCCCTCAAAATATTATCCTTGAATTTGGACTCGGGGACAAGATAGATCTTGTCTTTGTGATAGATGATGTCATCTACTACCTTGTACCTGTAATCCTGAATACTTCCCTCTATCATCTCACAAGAGAAGGTGTTCTTGGATTATTCCACCAAAATAATGGATTTCCAGTCTATTGAGATCTCTATCATGGAGAAAGTTGCAGGTCTTTTGGATAAGGCATCATCAACTGTTCTTCTTCCCCTTTACATATTGAATGTCAAAATCATATGCCTACACCTTAATCACCCATTTCTGTTTTGTTCAAATCCCTCTACTTCAGGAAATATCTCAAGTTGTTGTGGTCAGTCCTAACCAAAAACCATCCTCCTACCAGGTACTATCTGAACTTGGCCAATGCACGCATGATGGTCAACATCTCCTTATCATAGATCAGATAGATATTCTTTGTATCTCTTATATTTCTACTCTCAAAAGATATCAGGTGTCAATTCTGCATCAGTATTTCCCCTATCCCCTCATTGGATGTGTCACACTTCAGGACAAAAGGCTACACACAATCTAGGAGTGCTAATATTGGGCAAGTTCTAATCACCCTCTTAATTATTTCAAATGTTACTTGTGCGTCCTATGACCATCAAAACACCCCCTTCTTGGTGAGTTATGTCAAGGATGAAACCAATTGTGAAAACACTTTCACAAAGCATCTATAATAATTGCATATCTCGAAGAATCCTCATAGATATGTGAGTGATATGAAGGTGGGAAAATACAAGATTGTTTGGATCTTCTCCTGATGTACCTTTACTCCCTCAACACCCATCATGTGCCCCAGATAGAGGAATTTTGTCAATCCAAAATTGCACTTTTCCTCCTTAGAAAAAAGCAACTGCTCCTCCATAATGGTGAGAATCTCATCCACATGCTTCAAATGTTCCTCCCACATCCTGTTGTAGTTTAGAAGATCATAGAAGAACACCAATAATAATTTCCTCAACGTTTTGTTGAAGATATGGTTGATGCATGATTGAAAGGTAGTTGGTGCGTTAGTCAATCCAAAGGGAATGACTAGAAACTCATAGTTCCCATAGTGACACCTAAATGTTATTTTATGGATATCCTCCTCTCTGACCCGAATCTGATGGTATCCAGATTGCAGATCAACCTTTGAGAAGTACACTACCCCATGCAATTATTCTATCAACTAATCAATCCTAGGTATTTTTAATTGGTTTTTTATGGTCTTCTTGTCCAGTGCCCTATAGTCTATACACATCCTCATATTGTCATCCTTCTTCTTCAGTAGTACAAATAAATAAACGAAGGGACTAGAACTAGGCCTGATATGTCCCATCTCTAGAAAATCCTTTATGGCCTTCTCTATTTCATCCTTGAACCTCTTCGAATGCTTGAAGGTTGTGGTGATCATGGGATTTGACCCCTTTTATAGCTTAATGACATGCTTAAATCCTTTGTCAAGTGGTCTTCTTGCTGGAAATGGTTGAAACACTCTTTCGTGATTTCCAAGCAATGCTTGGATATTTGCAGTGTATTGCTAGCAATCTTGTGATGGATTCTCCATGGTGATCAATCACTTTGTTGTTAAAGACACATATTCATGTCTAAAAAGGGCCTCCTTGCATTTATTAGATGTGATCCTGGGGGAACCTATCGACATACCTCTTAGGATGACTCGTTGTCCACCCTTGTCCTAGAACTCCATCCTCATGTCCTAATAATTCATGCAGATATCTCCCAATGAGTACAACCATTGAACTCCTAGCACCACATGAGTATCTGCTAAATCCATGACATAAAAGTCATCGGTCAATGTGTAGTTGTCCAATGTTACTTCCAATCCCTTGATCTTCTGAGTACACGTCATGTTGCACCCATCTTCTACTACCACATTGAATCCATCGAATTCGTCCACATGCATTCATCTCCTAGTGACGAGTGCAATATCAATGAAGTTGTTAGTGGCCCCACCATAAACCAATGTTGTAATCCTCTACCCCTACACAATGCCTCTAACCCTAAAAGTGTAATATTTAGGGACTCCTTAAAGTGTGGAAATGGTGACTCCCTTGGGGCTATCCTACAATGGATCTTTCTCTGTAGCATGTGATGAATCGCCATTGTATTGTCTAATTCCCTCATCATTATTGCCATCCTCTTCATCGGAAACTAGCTCAATATAATGGACTTTACCTTTACCCATACATCGATGGCCTGGTTCCTACGGATCCTTGTAATTGTAGCAAATATTCTTCCTTAGTTCTCTCCAAGTTTCCTCATCCAACCTATCCTTCCCTACTCATGTCTTTTGGGAAGTTTTTGACACTTGACCCTTTTGTGGAATACATGTTTTTGTCGATTTCTTCTTGGGGACTGTGTCTGCAATATCATGGGTCTTAATGATGGATTCCTATAGGGTGTTTGGCCTGAAATCCTTCACCCAACATCTGAAGGGTTCATCCAAGCCCTCCATGAATATAATTACCAGTCTCTGCTTAAAAACATCAGTCACCATGACTTCCATCTGTTGGAACTCTGTAACATAGGCCTCTAGTTTATTTTTCTATCTCAATTGTGCCAACTCCCTAAATTGGACCTCATGGTCCTTCCTATTGAACCTTTCTATCAAAATTTGGGTGAAATCCTCATATGATGTGATGTTGGAGTGATCCAATGTTAATAGCCCATGGTAACACCACTCATGAGCCTCTCCATACAAATGTAGAGTGGGAAACTCGATCACCTCTACCTCTGTCATCGGTTTAAACTGGAAATAAGTGTCCAACTTATGTACCCATTCTTGGGCTATGCACTTGTCATACCCGTAAAAATATGGGATAATCATCTTCCCTAATTTGCATAGAAGATCGAAAATTTTCTAATTCTAGAATGTCATGGGCGTGTTCCTCATCTTTAGGTTGTAGTAGTCACTGTAAGACATGTCTGTTTGGGCTCCTTCTTCTAGCAACTGATACTCCCTAAAGTAGAATTTCATTTTTTCCACTCCCTATTGCTTCGATGCTCTTGTAGGATGATCGTCAAGGAATGGTGGAAATAATGGCCCAAGTACCTTTATGCTACCTTCCTGGAAGACACTCTTTGTCGACACATAGGCATTACTCCCTTCAGGAGTCCTACCACCTCTATGGATAGCCTCTGCATGGTTCCCATTGGTACATCCTTGGATTTGGTTCGCTTGGTTGTCGAAAAAATATTGTGTTGAGAATTGTGTCAATTTTTGCTTCATATTAGCTATGGATTCCAACAGTTGTATTGTTATATATTTAGGATGGTCCCCCATTAATCCATCTACTTCTACTTCTTTTGATGATTCAGGTCCTGGGGCAGGTTGCTTCCCTCATCCTCTAGTTTTTCTTGGCATCAACGCCTCAATAAATCATAGCCTGGCAAGATCACCATCTTTGATACCATTGTAATGTCCCCAACTAGGATATGTGAATTTCTTGTGTTTGATTTCCAAAATTGTTAATTATCCTTCTGTAAATATGTCAAACAATTGGTAGTATTGTTGTTGTTAACCCATTACAAACAATTTTCTCATATAGGAATATTGGCAAACACATTGCATGCATCCATTACACAGAAAATAGAGCAGATAACCATGGCATCTTATTATGGACAAAAACAACAATACAATGATATCTAATGGTTGTAATAACAAATCCTAAACACACAAATCTAATGGTTGCAAGGCAAATGCAAAAATATACTAACATACACAATACAAGGAAACTTGGAATGATGCCAAATCTATGATGCTCACTATGATGATCTGTTCCAACAACGTTTTCTCTGCTAGCATCCCTTCAATCTCTCTATAACCCTATGAACCCAATCCAATTGGCTTTCTACAAACCCAATCACAGAGGTCCTCACAGGATAACTTTTGGACATTTAGCAGGGCCTCGCGGGACACACCATACTCAACCCGTGGGGGTGCCCTGAACTATGGTCTCTCTGAAACCCTCTTGTCACCTACAAAATTCTGAATCAACCTCTCCATAAAATCTTCAAAAAAATCCCGTGCCAACATCCAACTGAACATAAATCTCCAACTGAAGCTCTAGTGGAAATCCTAGGTGGACTCCCCTTTTATGTAGCTAGGGTGGATATTGTACCACCGAAACTAAAATGCAATATTGGAAGGGTTTTGTTAAACCCAAATGAAATAATGGCTCCAAGAGCACTCCAAAACTCATAATTCCAAAGAGAAGGGTTACCCTTCTATTTATCCTTCCTCCGGTCCTTCTAGATCTTTCCCTTTTTTTGACCAAATCAAACCCTCACTTTATTTTCCCTCCAATTTCATTTAAATATAAGTAGTTATTTTATTTGATGTCACCTTAGGATTTATCATTCTAGTGACACCAAATAAACCTCCTTGAATCCCTTTTCCTTGTTGACTATAGCCTACAAGAGTCGTATAGTCTATTGAGTCATCCTCTGTCATGATCAATTGGAAGGGGACATTACAACACCAATTTTGTGAATTCTAATTCTTCTAATACTTAAAACAAAAGAAAAACAAATTTTAAGTACACCCCTAATATATGGAATCTATTTTTAGATGGTTCCAAATCCCAAGAGGGAGCTGGAGCCAATTGTCTATTGATTGATCCAAGGGGTAAATCTAGTTTCCTTTCTTGTATATTAGAGCTTGATTGTACCAACAATACTACAAAATATGAGGCACTTGTCCAAGGTCTTAAAAAAACCATTGATTTGAAAATTAGATAAAGCAAAGTGCTTAAAGATTCTAAGATCATAGCTAGACAAATTAAGAATACAATTACATTGCAATTTGCCATATCTTAAGAGTTATCAATAGGAAGTTCATAGGTTGACTGGTAATTTTAATGCTTTTAGTATTTTTGTTCTCCCACATTTTGAAAACCTAGTTGTTGATTCATTAGTTACTGCAACTTCTAGAGTTTCCCCATTAGAATATTTTGAAGCATGCATGTTCACCATTGAGTTGATTTATAGACCATCTATCCTAGATAATATTACAAATTGTAAATTATTTGAGGGTGATGAACATATCTTAGAATTTCTCTCCCGTGAGGAGTATCTTAAGGATCTAGTTATTTATGATGAAGAGTTCCAAGAAAATTTTGAAGAGGTCAGGGAGAATTAACTGAAGCTAAAAAATACTCTATTCCTAAAGGTATTATTAATCAAGAAAAAATGTTTAACCTACAAAACAAATTTAAAGGATCACCAAATGTTAAAACCAATGGTTCCAGTCTAGGTCACAAAGTTATTAATCTAGGAACTATAGAAAATCCAAAAAATGTTAATCTTAGGAGAGGTTGTTCTAAACAAGAAAATAGAGCCTATATTAAACTATTTAATGCATACCAATATGTATTCGTACGGTCATATGGTGATCTTAATATTCATGACACACATATCATTCAACATTCTATCGAAATGAAAATGGATGTCAATCCATTCCAACAAAAAATTTGTAGAATACATCCTTCTCTTGAACCCCAAATTCCTAAAGAGTTAAAAAAAATATTAGATGGAAAAATTAATTTTCAAGTCCAACATTCTTCTTGGGTTGCCAATATTGTACCAGTTAGAAAGAAAACTGGAAAAACTCATCTCTATGTTGATTTCCAAAACTTGACTAATGCTTTGGAGAAAAATAACTATTCAGTTCCACCCATGGAGAAACTTCTATAAATTGTACCGAGATTTAAAATGTTTTCACTTCTTAATAGTTTCCTAGAATACAATCAAATCCTAGTATCATAAGAATATCGTCTTAAAACCATGTTCCATACCAAGTTGGGTAATTTTTCCTACAAAAGAATTCCTATTCTTTTGGATTGATTAATGTTGAAGCCACTTTTTAGAGAGAAATTGGATGTTGCTTTTTGAGTTCTCATAAACTATATTGTTGTTTATTGAGATGATGTGATGGTTTATTCAAAAGATATATCTAATCATATTTCACATCTTACATAGATTTTCAAGAGGTTTAGGAAATAAAGAATTTCTCTAAATCCCCAAAAGAGCATCTTTGTTGTTACTAAAGGAACGTTGCTAGGTCATGTCATATCTAAAAAAGGAATATCAATTTATCCTAAGCACAATAAAGTTATGTCTCATCTTTCTTTACCATAATAAGAAAGCAATGCAATGCAAACTTTCTTTTGGAAGATTAATTTTTAGAAGTTTATTCTTTCTTTTGTTGAAACTATTAAGCCACTACAAAAGATGATCAAGAAATATTTAGAGTTTAAATGGAATAATGAGGAGAATAAATCTTTTGAGAAAATTAAAAATATTATATTTAATGCTCCTATTTTACATAGACCACTTTAATCATGATTTCTTTATTTATACTTTTGCTTTTAATTATTCCCTCACAATGGTGCTAACACATAATGAATCTAAAGGAAATGAAGCACCTATCTCTTTTATAAGTATGAATCTACAAGGAGCATAACTTAATTACCTTGTCATGGATAAGCAAGCCTTTGTTTTCTATAAAGTTGTCAAACACTTTAGGTCTTATATCCTTAATAATCATATGAAAGTAATAGTACCTCATCCCTTTGTTTAATCATTATTTACCCAACAATAATTAGGGGAGCATGGTGGAATTATATGACAACATTTAGGAATTTTATATTGAGATAAAATCTACTCACATTGTATGAGGACAAGGATTATGTCAGATGGTCGTAGAATCATGAGATAATGCAATAAATGAAGACGAGAGATGTGAAAACGAGTTTTTTGTTTATACTAATATATCCCTCTATATTCCATCTACTACAAATTCATGGTAGATAGATATGATATTTTTTCTACATCACGGGATTTTCCCAAGATACATGAATTCAAAGAGAAAAGTGATTTAATACCGAAATCTACTTAGTACAAGTTGATCAATGTCATCCTTCTCCAGAATAATTATGATGGGGTTTTATTGAGATGTCTGAAAAAGGAAGATGTTGAAAAAGTCTTGAAGGATCTCCATGATGGGCTAGCTATAGGTCATTTTTCCAGTGAGACTACAACTCACAAGGTATTAAGAGATGGAATTATTGGCCTACTCTCTTTTGAGATGCACATTCTTATGTAATAAAATGTAAAATTTGTCAATTAACACATGAAGAAACAAGAAAACATCAATATCATTACAATCTGTTACAATTTGTAGACCATTAAAGTAGTGGGGAATAGACAATATAAGAGATATAAATCCCCATTCGTCAAAGAAACACAAGTATATTTTAACCATGAAATATTATTTTACTTGGCGAGTTGAAGTTGTCCCTTTAACACAAGTAAATTAGAAAGCAATCATTCAAATTATAAAACAACATTTAATCACTAGGTTTGTGTTTCTCTTGTTATTGTGTTTGATAATGTTGCTTATTTTTCTTTGGATTTATTGTATAAATTTTCATTGTACAAGGGAATCATTTTGAGGTATTTAACTAATTACTATCCTCAAGATAATTGTAACGAGGATCCGGCATCAGATCATCAAAATAGGGTCTAATGTCCAAACTTTAAATTGGAAATGTTAGTTGATAATGTGGACAAACCCTAGAAATTGTATTTGGCAAAAAAGTATACATAATTACCAGAAACTTTGGAGCCTCCATCTAGGAAAACCTAGAATCGACAACTAAGTGTCTGTAAGAATAAGCTTCAAATTTCATGACAATAGATTCTAAGTTTTAGCTAGAAAAGCTCAGGGATCAAACATAACTATGTACTTGTTAGGAACCCACATTCTCACTGTGGCTTCAGAGGTCCACACTATCCACTACTCATCTGTACTGTTAAATTGTAATATTCCTTTGCATATGTAATATCCCACAAAGGGAGCCACTAGAAGCTTTAATCCCAGGATGATTCAGGCTTTGTATTTTGGGATGATTTAGCTTTCAAATCTTGGAATTTGACATCAAAATACATCATTGTTCATTTTGACCATAAAATATAGCTCAAACAATTTGCAAAACATCATTTCTAATGCACATATAAAATTGAAGAGTGTCATTTTATACAAGAGTTTTTTATGTTGTGCTCTATTGTGCATGCAAGTTGGATGAATTTCAATTTATGGGTGATGTAGCATACAAGTATATCTATGCCCTTTTTTCCAAATTCAAATACAAATTGAATGGTACCACTATGACTAAAATCAATATTAATAATCAAGCTACGACAAATATAATCCTGAAATTTCAAGCCTATAAGTATAGATTGATTGGAAGGATGACAATTTTCACATGAAACTCTATGTGCCTAATTTTATATTTGAAAATTGCTTCATAGTGATCTAACTATAAAACCCTAACTTTTATCACTGAACAACTTTACACTAAAATTATTGACTGAAAACATATGCAGCGGAAACACAAAGATCAGAGATGAATAATCACTATACATGAGAAACAATTTTAGTTATGTAATCTTGTTAACATCATAAATCATAAGGGAAAAACCATCCCTCCCATCCAATACAATATCACCAAAATTTGAGGACAACCTTGTCCTCCAAAGTCACCAAAATTGAGAACAACCTTGTTCTCCAATAATTATACAAATTAGAAAACCAAACCTCAACAATATCCCTGGGAATCTCTTCTGCACATGAATATGTTATAGACCAATTGTACAACCCGTTGGCATCACCTGCCAACCTGTACGGATTTGTACCTACCCAGAAAATTAGATATGTGATTCACCTCATTGGTAACTCTCATATATATGTTGTTTTCTCTACTACAAACCACATATACCCTATACTTTATTCATCCTTATTCAACCCATGTATATACGTGCTTCATCCTCCTACAAACCATGTATTGTATGAAAAATATGTTCCACACATGTGACCTTCTTCGATCCTATCTTCAATGCCAAATTCACCACATTGTAGAGTTTCCCTTTGATAATATCATCAATCCTCCTAACACAAGTGCAAACTCACTTATGCTAGCTCCATCATGTCTCCACACACTCTACATTTTATGTAATGTCGCAATGACATCTCTCCTTTATATACAAGTCCTAGGGGTCAACATAGAAGCCCCTCCACTCGTCAACATCAAATTAGGATTTCCTTATGGCTGTGAAGCCCCAAAACAAGCCCACAAATCCCATCATCAAACCCATGAAGCTCCCACTCAAATCCACGGGGGTTTTCACCAAACCGAAAGTGTGATGTGGTGCCCAAGATGATTCCCACATTCCCAACACTTAGGGTCATGTGAGAATACCTTTCTGAAGATACATAAATCAACACTCCCTCTTAGCAAGGAAGGTATTATCACCACACTCCACAAGTGGGAATGCCTCCCGGTGCTACCAAAGCATCAACAATCCCTCTTAGCAAGGGATGAATTCCATCCTCCATCATCACATGGAAGTAGATCTATCTCCCATGTTGGATCCTCTACCACAAATACTCTCCAATTCATATGATTGGTTGCTCCATCTGTCACCGAAGCAAATCCTTCTCTCAATTCCTCCTCACTAGTTGCATCCTTGGTCACTGAATCAAATCCTATTGTCTGACATGAACACATCCTGGAAGACATCCCGCTCTTAGAAGCTTCATGCCTCTGAACCTCTTGTTTATCCATCTCAACCCATGACACCTACCTAACAGTCTTGGAAGATTCTTCTCTCCCATCTGGACCTGAAGGTTGGATCCCACTAAGTGAATGACTCTCCCTCTGAGCCACCTGACTCCTTCTAAATTCAGACTCCCTATGAGCTGCATGAATCCATCTGATTCCACACAACCTTCAGATCTACCTTCTCCATGTCCACTGCCCTCTGCATAGTCCTGGAAAAATGCTCCTACCTACTATATCCTTAGGGTTGAATCCCTATGAACTCAAGCTCCCTTTGATTCAGTACTATTGGTGGAGCTATATGCTCCCTTTGTACCTGTGCTAATAGTGGGTCACCTGCCTCACCACTGGTAGAGCTACCTACTCCTCCTCGTCTATCTCTCTGCTAATGTTGGTCACAACACACATAGGATGGACCTCTCTAACTACAAGAACTATTGTTAATATGAAGCTATATCCTTTCGGCATAAACAACACCTGTATAACTCAAAATAATATGTGGTACCCCTTTCTCTCAATCTATGAGACTGAGAGAACACTCCTCCCGAGTTCTAGAACCCATAACACATTTGACACCCTCAACACCACTCCTGACTCCAATCAAAATGATATTGTACCAGATCCTCATACTACATGATTGAATCACATGCCAAGATCCACACACAAGTCTAAGATAGTCTCTGTGAAAGTGTCAAACAACTCTCTAGCACTTGTCATATGAAAATATGCTCTACTATCCACCAACTAAGTCCCCTTCTTGGAGATTGTAATTGAAAGGGTGAATACCAAAAAGATCTCCCTATGTAACTTGTATGTAACCTCATCAACCTCTGTTTTTGATGCCTGATACCTTCTTCCACCTCCCCTCTGGTGTGGACACTATGAAGCAAAATGACCATAGTCATAAAACTCAAACCATTTGTATCCTCCCTAGACACCAACCGAGTCTACTCCTAAATACAACCAATCCATATACTCTCAAAACTTAGAAACATCTCTCATGTATATATCCCCTACAAAAAAGGTTCCCAAAACCTGGGAAGACCAAATCAATATCCAATAACACATGTCCATCATGGAACAACATTATTTAGTCCTACTCCTCAATCCCTGAGGCTGAGAACACATTCCTTGCACCCATAACACATTTTCCACTCACAACACACCCTCTAAATCCATCTAGAATCCCCCTTCTTTGGATCTGTGTACTACATGACTAGTCCTCCTACCAAGCTTCTCATACATACCTAAGTCATACACTATGAAGCTCACGAATAAATCTTGTTCCCTAGTCACGTGCTAGTGGCTCCCACAGTGTAAGAACCATGCATCCTCCAAGGCAAGCATATTGCTTCCCCGAGTCATGACCATCCAATGAAATTCTACCCAAGTCCATCATCCAAGTCACCAAAAAATATTTGTATCTGCACATGCTACCACTAATCCTATGTCCTCGTTTGAATAGTCCTAAGATACAATTGGACACTCGGTCCAGTCCACTCTAGACCACTGCAACTCATCTATGCAAGTGCCCTCATCCTCCTAGGTCAAATACATCATACAATGTCATACCTCAACAATGTGAAACTCATCGGCCCAATCAAGACTCTATATCATCAACCTGCCAAATGTTTGAATCCATCTCATCCATGCCAAAGAACCTAAGCTACACCCATCATAAATCATTATGAAAAGTCATCGGAATTCCATCCACGGGGTTGGAAATCTTCAACATAACATACTGTTATGATCCAAGCTCTCTGCCAATCCACCAGAACTCCCAACCTGCCACACCATCGAGCTGCAATAACCCGCAACTCCTTGTCTGGATGGTCTGATCCATGTCTCAAACTAGAGACCATATAACCTATTTCCATTTGCAACCGTCATTGTATCTCCCTCTTAGAGTTATCACCTATGACTTTCCCGAAACAAGAACAACACTCCTCCAGTGTTGTATCCAAATATGTGTCTCAAGATGATCCCCTTCTCTTCAGAGCCCAAGCTATGATACCATGTCAATTTTCACATGCAACTCTATGTGACTAATTTCAGATCTGAAAATTGTTTCCTAGTGATCTAACAGTAAAACCCTAATTGTTATCACTGAACAAATTTACATTAAAATTATTGACTGAAAACATGCCATCTTTCAGTAGGTATCTTTCAGTAGCCACCATGGGCTAGTGGTACTTCACCGTGATCTAGATCTCTTTCATGACACTCCAACAATATGTGTCTCTTCAAAATGTAAAAGGTTGAAGGTGAACCCTCAACGTGGCATACTATCCCATTATTAATGATAGACTACCCCACGTTGATGGTTTTGTACATCCCATTGTTATCAAGGATCCAATAGGTGGAATATAAAATACACATAGGAACACTTCCATATGCTCTTTTTTTTAAAAAATTGAAGCCAATTCATCCATGTCGCATTTGAAATTGACCAACCTGTCTGCTTCTGTTGAGTCAACCGAGAATTCTAGTGAGCCAAAGTATGTTATCAATATTACCTAAAACATCTAGGATGTGCAAAAGGTTATACAAGCTTAGAAAAACAATGTCCAAGTACACACTAAGGTTAGTTGAATTGTTAAAGGACAATGAGGAATCCTCTCTTCCTATCCAAGTGGAAAGTAAATGCCAAACCTATTACAATCATGCTTTGCATGGCACTTGGTCATCTTCCTTGCATGTTAATATGTTGGGGTTGAATTCTCCTTTTGCGGTAATAATTACATGATTTCCAAGACTAAAATAGATGTTACAAATCTTAGGTTGTTTATCCTTTCACATGTGATCATTCCTCCCAAACAATCAATGGAACTTATGTCATTTTGTGGTCATGTTTATAACAAGTATGATTAATTGAATATTGCTAAATAAAAACATAGTATTTCCATGTATGATTCTAAATTTTTTGATAGGAAGAACCTATTATATATTGATGTTCATCACGTACTAATGGAAATTTTGTAGGGTTCATAATTGGTTGTAGGTGCTCATTGTTTATTGCAAATCGTTCATTTCATGAACACTCTGATGGAAAATTTTCTTTATGAAAGGGAAGGCATCAAGATTTGTTGTTGTGTATGCAATACATAGTATGTTTCCTAGTGATGAGTTATTAATAAACTGCATTTTTTATATGCCACCTATTGCTCATCAAAGGTGGATTATATTGGGACTACCTTTAGATGTCCCTGTGGAACATAAGAAAAATATCATTGACTAAACACATTTTCGGATTTTCAATGAAATTATTGAAATTTTCTTATTTAATTCAACATTTTTTTTCTAAAGTTGTTGGTTTCATGTGTATTGGATTTTTTTTTTCCATGCTTTTTAAAAATGTTTGGTCTAATGTGTGAACATACTAAATACATTGAATTTATTAATATCATTGATTTAATGTCCAATATTTTTGCAATCAAGATTTAAACGACAAGTGACATGTCTATCATCTATTGTCACATGCCACTATGATGTCAACTTGAGATAAGGATACTAAATGAGTGTATCTCATATAGGGATCATACCAAGCATGGTTGAATCAACCATCTATTCAATTCCCACTATGTCTTGATTAACTAATTTAGAATGTCTACTATACCATTGGCTCTTCAAAAGTTGGGGATGAAACAATGATACATAAATTGGTATGTATGATTTATCACATGATACCCATGCTATGGACGGAAAGGTGTTAGATTCTCTAGCAATATAAGCTTGGGGATGATGCTCATATAATTGATACATTCTTCAAAACCTTGAAATATACTTCCACTACCCATCTCTTTGAACATGGGTCAAGTTCTACCCAGCTAGGGACAACCATGTTACTATACAACTTGAAAGCAGTGCATAGTATGCTAAACACATGTTTCTCTACACTATTGAGGTAACTAACCATTAATTCCTCTATATTTTAATGAATTTTGTCACACAATATGCAATGAAAAAGGATTTTATACATGTTTAATGACAATGTACAGTTGAGTGGACGCTAAGTTCGGCCAATCTGGTCATGTTAACCATCATGATTAGAACCTAAGAGAGGGAAAGTTAGGTTACGTAAAAAAGATATAGGAGATCATGCAAGTGGAATTCTCATCTTTCCAATATGTTATTTTTAGGTGCAAGTGGTGGGATAACTTGACTAAAGTAATATAAAGGAAGATCATGATAATGGGCTAATATGTATTAACTAAAAATATGTGGGATGAAAATAAGTAATCGTATGTTTTCCCAAAATGCTACAACCAATTGTTGTTTTTACCCACAAGTGTTGGATACAGATTTGTAGTTTGTATTAAGACATAATTTGAGATCAAAACATATTTTTGAGAATATCAATGTTTTCATTCTTATCATGCCAAGCGAGGAAGATAATCAAGGTGATGGCAACAAAGAGTGATATGCAAATATTTTATTTCAACATTTATGTTATGGACATGCCATTTTATGATGTTTATACTCTATTATTTTTAATATTTTTTGTATGGATTCAAATCTAATATCTTTATTGTGGATTTAACTCAAATTTTATTCCTCTTACTTAAAACTTTAGAGTGTAATTTCACCACCTTAAGAGAGTAATTTCACCACCTTAAGAGAGTAATTTCACCAACTTTAGAAAGTAATGTAGGGTGGAAGTATTGTGAATGCTAAACTAATTGGAGTTCAAATTTTGGTATCGGTAGAGAATAAAGTATAATTAGTGGTGATTTTACAAAGATGTTTGAGTATATTTAGGTTTTATTAATTATAGTCGAATTTCAATAATTTCAAAATGTTAATATAGTACCAAAATCATTTTTTCTTCATTCTTGGATATGAAAAGTTAACAACCATTTACAACCATAATCTTGAAAAATAGCTAAATTGTTTTGGAGCTTCAAGTTCTTTAATGAATTATGAATAATTTTTTAGTATAAGATTTGCATGTTATCTCTTTTTCTAAGATTAATATTAACAACTAGTATCATCAATGTCACTATAGTTAAAGGTATCTTTGATGTATTTTCATATTTAATATAAAATTTTAGAATAATTACATTATTTAAAAGAAAATTCAATAATAAAAATAGATTTAAAAATTTAATCAAAGATTTAATATTATCACTATATAAAATTGGAGGAACAATTATTTTGTTAGATTCGACTATTCTAATTTTTATTTTATCAATATTAATAATAAGCTTAGTAAAACTAATTAAGGATAAATTTAAAAAAAAATTATTTTGTTAGATTTAATTATCCTAATTTTTATTTTATCAATATTAATAATAAGCTTAATAAAACTAATTAAGAATAAATTAAAAAAAACTATTTTGTTAGATTTAACTATCCTAATTTTTATTTTATCAATATTAATAATAAACTTAGTAAAACAAATTAAGAATAAAATTTAAAAAAATGATTTGATAAAAAATAAAATTGATTTAAAAAATTAATTAAATTTATAAATAAAATGTCTTGTAAAATATGAAAATCCGAAGTAGATTTACTTGAATAAAAAACTTGTTGGTTCTTGTTTGGCTTTATACAATCTATACACATGGTAAAGCAATGATTTATAGTGCACTCATACAATCTATACAAATGGTAAAGCAATGATTTATAGGCCATCGTAAACATTTGACACATTTGATATGTAATGTGGTTTGCCAAATTGATATAGTAGAACTATGGATGGTGCGCTTCATCATCCCCATACCCACTTCATCATGAGACATTGTTGGTGTCTTGTTTTTACCATTTCATGTGAAATAACTAGTAGCAATTATTGCACATGAAAGCAAATTTATTTGTCAAATATATAATGAATACATTAGTTTTTACTTTTGATTAAATTTTTTATCACTCTATTATTAAAGTATAATTATCACAATAAATGAATTTTATAAATAAAATTATGAAAATAAGATAAGATATGATCATTTTATTAATGTTCAATAAATGACCACAAAAATAAGTACAATAGTGTTGATACAATGTGAAAGCACAAAAACAACTCTTATATAAAGCAAAATGCAAGATGCAAAATAGCAATATAAGTTAGAACTTGAAGGTTAAACATTAATGACTAAGAATAGATGTGGAAGAAATATGTATATATGTATAGGGGGTGTGAATCCTTGAACTGGAAAATAAGTAATGGAAAATGGATCAAGTTCTATTAGAGTTAGCTCCCCTAACAACCACCATGACATAAGGTTGCAAGGAAAAAAGACATAACCTATGAAAACTTGCATCGAAAGGCATCCAAAAATATAGAATGATAAAGAGGCAAAGTGTCCAAGACAAATAGCAATAAAAATAAATCAAACAATCCAATTAGAAAGATTGAGCGATGGGATTGGGAGACAGTTGGAACTAAACTTAATCATATGATTCAATAAGCAGTTTCTGCATTGGCAAAATTAAACACTGGAGAAGGGCACATTTGATTGGCCTCAACATGATATCTTTCTCTGCCATTATAATGTATTTAAAAATAGAGAAATGCATGGCAATGTCCCTTGACATTGAATGAAACAACATAAGATGTTTGGTAGTGACTTTATATTCACCCAACGTATGTTTACAAATTAGTTTAGATTTTGTAAATACTACAATTTGATTGATCATGTGGGTCTTTGTTGTGCATAGGTCTTCTATGAGTGCATGATAATATTCATCGTTGTTTGTGATGTCATTCTTGTTCAAGAGCCGCATTGTTCTTTGAACATGTTGATCTCCATAGTCATACAAGATGAAGGTAATTGTAGCTTTCCATGGGTTTCTAGGAGGAGCTATCTCTATGTACAAACACCATAATTTCACCATTTTGAATCTATGAAAAAATGACAAAACATAGTTACTCCTTCTACAATATCGGTTGTCTTAGTATATCTTAGATGTAAACCGTCAACTATTCTCGACACATCATCCTAATCATGAGGCATGCTTAAGCTATCCTCTAATTACCAAAGAAATTAGTTAAAGTTATTATAAATATCATCCATTATTTATCTCTTGTATGAATCCAAATGGTGTTAGTACACTAGAGAGTGGATTTAACTATTCTCTAAAAATTTAAAGAGATATTGATAGATTTAGAATGCAAAAAGAAACTTGAAACCTTGAATTTTTAAAACCCTAATTGGGTAGAAATATTGATATCCTCTCTTCTCTTCTACACAATCTTTCTACTCTTCTCCCCTCTTTTGAGTGGCGGGACACTAATCCTTATAATAATGTTATGTTTTTCTATTTATTCACCATTATATTCAAAAGAGATGTATAGTATTTCATATGATATACTCTCATTTCTGTAATGTTTTTCATCCATAAACATAGTTTCGACTTTATTTACTTCCACATTTTCGGCCATTATTTTGACCTATATTTTCAACCAAAATTGAGATGGGTACAATAACAACTACTAATACCTACAAAATTGATCTAAAAATGAAGAAGACTTGAAATACTTGAAAATTATTGCAAGTGAAATGTTATGTGTTTAAAGCAACAGGATCAATTTGCAACACATAAATTAAGGATTACTTATGTAAATTACACATAGACAGCAGCATAAATATTGAACATAAACACATGTGCACAACAATTGATAAAGGAGTTCACCCCTCTTCTGGGCTACATCTCCTGGTCCAGCTTCCAATGGATCATTATTATTAATTTCTCAAAAAGTGCTCAAAAACATGTCTTACAATGCTCAAATTGACAAACTGACTGCTCCAATGGCTTCCCAGCATCCCAAAACCTCTGTCTGGGCTCTTTCGGCACCTCAATCGGTCGAAAAATGAAGAAGTTAGACCTCCTAGAAGTCTCCCTCTTCAAGCTTGTTGTCTCTGGTTCTACAATTTGCACCCCCCCCTTCAACGAACCTGGCTCACACGCTCTTTTAAGCGCAAAAAACCCAGCACCGGGCACAACCGTGCCAACAGTGCAAACCGTAGAACGGTTAAGGGCGCGTCAGCCCCTAACCGCCTCGGCACCTGGGCGTATGGCGCATATGACCAAAGGCTAGGTAAAAAGATGGTTAGTTCATTGAACCGTTCCAACTGTGTAACTCCCGCACTCCAACTCAGGGTCATATGTAATAAGGTATACGACCATAGTCCATGTTTCAAACCGCGCGCACAAATATTACAACCGCGCACCATATATATACGGTGGTCACATGCGCACCACATATGACCAATGGTCATATCAATTCTTGCACCAACAATCCGTCGCAATGTTATATGGTCATATGAGTTTAAACCGAAACCACGGGTCGGGGCTTAAGCCCCGGCTCGACCCTTCCCGCGCCAATGTAAACAATACGAATATAATTATATTCAAACACATATACCTATCAAGTGACAATGTGTGGCCCATTGGTCAGGCGGTCGTGCGAAGGCATTAGGTGTTGGGGAGGTCTGGGGGTTGAACCCCACGGACTCCCATATATTTTATATACAACCACATAACCAAATAATGAGGGGACACGTGGCGCCCATGGATTGGGCCACATGTCCTCATATTACTTGCCACAAACCGGACACGTGTCACCACCCGATTCGCCAGCAACCAACCAATAAACAACTGCCACGTCATCACTGTACAGCCTGTACGGTCCTGCCACATCACCGTACGGACAGGTACAGTCAGCATCCAAAAAATTTTGCCTGTTTGGCTTGGTGAACAGATCATGATATCTTCTCCATACGGACTCTGTTTGAGAAAGTAAAGATACCGCCGGAATCAAGAAGACCAGACGGATGCAATGGCACTGTTTTCGTCGCATTCCGAGCACTTTGAAAATTCAGCAAAATTTGATCCCCTGATCACACCTCCCCATTGGGAAGCTTTTGGACCTCCAAAAGACTATCTTAGTCTATGTGAAGATGAGGGTATAGTTCCCT
>JZKD02S1672730.1:2424390-2452278 GCA_000966675.3 Picea glauca
CAGAGCAGAAATGGGAGAGTATATCTATGGACTTCATCACCGGTCTACCCAAGGTCCAAGGTAAGGACTGTATCTATGTAGTGGTCGACAGATTGACCAAGTTTGCTCACTTCTATGCCATACCAAAAGAGTACAACGTAGTTCAGGTAGCCAAGATTTTCTTCAGGGAGGTCTTCAGACTTCATGGGTTGCTGAAGAATATCGTCAGTGACAGGGACAGTCGGTTCATAGGGACATTTTGGAGAGAGTTGTTTTGGTTCGTGGGGACATAGTTGACACCTAGCACTAGCTATCACCCTTAGACAGATGGGAAAACCGAAATTGTCAACAAGTGGGTTGAAGGGTATTTGAGGAACTATGTAGGAGGACAACAGAGAACATGGGTAAAGTGGTTACATTTAGGGGAACATTGCTACAACACCACCTTCCACATGTCCATTGGTATGACACCCTTCCGAGCATTGTACGGATATGATGCTCCCACTTTGGTAGACTTGGTATTCGGGGAGAGCAGAGCTCCAAAGGCCAAGGATTGGATCATAGAGAGTCAGGAGATTCTCAAATTATTGAAAGAGAACCTGTAGACGACACAAAACCGATAGAAGATAAGCGCGGACAGGCACAGGATAGAGCGCAACTTTGAGGTTGGAGATTTGGTTTTCTTGAGACTCTAACCCTACAAACAATCATCTCTGAAGAAGAGTGGAGCTGAGAAGCTCAAGCCCAGATTTTATGGTCCTTATAGGATCATGCGCCGAGTAGGTGAGGTTGCTTACAGCTAGAGCTTCCATAGGGGAGCAAGATTCATAACGTTTTCCATGTGTCTTTCCTCAAAAAGGCAGTGGGACAATTCATTAACACATCAGAGGATCTTTCCCTGTTGGATGAGGAGGGACAATTGGAGTTAGTTCCAGAGGAGGTTTTGGAGTTTCGGGAATGGAATCTAAAGAGCAGGGTCATCAGAGAGTGTTTGATCAGATGGAGAGGGCTTTCAGTAGAGGACGCTACTTGGGAGAGTGAGCAGATGTTGCAGCACCCTGGACTGGTATTGCTTAAGAAAAAACAATTTCGGGAAGGGAGGATTGTAATGTCCCTTTCCAAATAGGAGCTCTAGAAAAGGAGGCTTAATGGTCTAAACCACCCCATTAGACTATAGCCAGGGCCAAAGAGGGGTAAACAAGGTTACTAGAGGTCACTCTAGTCACAGGTGTTATATTCGGAAAGGGCCATTGAGCTAAAAAGGGTTAACAACGCTTTTAAGTCATTATGAGCTAAAAATAGAAGTCAACAATGAATTAGGGTTTCAACAATGATTTAGGGTTTCAACATGATTTAGGGTTTTGGAAAGCTATAAAGGAAGGGTCAGCGACCTAATTCATCATTATGCAAATTATGACTTGTAATTGAGGAGAAGAGGCACATCTCATGAGAGATAGTTCAGTGTATTCCAAGAGGAAGACACCAGTTGGTTGATTTCGGTGTTGAAAGACACACCCTAGTCATCGGGAAGATCATCCAGGTCTTCCATCATTCTTTATTGATTGTGCTCCCATATTCCGGGTATTATCTTTTAGTTTCTTATTTGTATTCCGGCTAAGATCCTTTTGTCTTTTGATCTAGCCGAGTGTTGTTATTTTATTCAGCCGTAGTTTCTTATTTATATTCCGGCTAAGATCATTTGTATGTTGATCTAGTCAAGTATTGTCAGTTATTTAGCCGCATTCGACCATTTTGTAATCCACAAAGATATCATAATACAAACTTTGCAGTCCTTTGTTGCGTTTATTATTTGTATGATCATTTATATGTTGTAAACCTTTGATCCTACACACACATTAGTAGCGTTTCCTAGACTAGCCAAGTCAGGAACATTACACTTTTTTCCAAATTGGCATATAACTTGTGTTGTCACAGGGTGTGCAAAACCTGTTGAATGTGTTGCAAGTGTTCCACCCACGTCTTGATGTAGATGAGTATGTCATCCAGATACACCACTACAAAAGTATTGGTGAAAGGTCGCAGGATATCATCCATCATCCTCATGAAAGTTGTTGGAGCATTTTTCAAGCCAAAGGGCATGACCAACCATTCGAAGAGACCTTCTTTCAACTTGAAGGCGGTCTTCCATACATCTGTCTGCTCGATTGGGACTTGGTGGTAGCCAGACTTCAGATCAATATTGTTAAAGTATTTGGCTCCCTTGAGTTGATCAAGGAGATCGTTGATTCAGGGAATCAGATACCGGTTCCTTACTGTAATTATATTTAGGGCTTGGTAATCAATGCAGAGTCTCCAGGTCCCGTCTTTCTTATATACCAACATGATCGGTCTCCCACAAGGCGATGAGCTGGGATGGATGTGGCCCATGTGGAGCAGTTATTAGATCTATCGCTTGATCTCCTCATTCTCTAACAGGGAGTGGCGGTATACTAGCCCATTTGGTAGCGGTGCACCGGGGGTCAGATCAATGGGATGCTTGAACTGATAATGCAAAGGTACCCCACTCGGCAAGGAGAATATATATTGGTATTCCTCCATGACCTTATCCACTTGCTTTTGTTGTGTGGAGAAGTTGATCACGGAGGGCCTCGATGTGGCTGCAATCTTTCACTCATTCTAAGAGCGAATCATGAAGAAGAAAAACTTCTAGGTTTGTGAGATGACCTTCCTGCATTGCTTGGTAGAGATCAAGGAAATAGAACTAGATGGGATGGCCTCGGGTATCCTGTACAATTTCATGTTCAAAGTAATAATAACACTACGAGGCCTATATTTATATACAACATGACATTTCCATAAATAAGGTTTTCCCAAAAGAACATCACAAAATTCAATAGGAGAAACGTCACATATTACCTCCTCTTTGAAGGGCTTGATGTCATACGACAAGAGACATTATTGGCTGACGCAGAGGTCGCTTCCTTGGTGGAGCCATTCAATGGTGTAGGGCTATGGGTGCGGTGTTGTCAGCAGGGCTAGCCGCTTGATGACCTCTGTTGATGTGAGGTTCTTCTGACTACCACTATCAACGATGAAGTGTAGCGGGGTGCCCTTCACCAACATTTGTGAATGAAAAAGGTGCTCACCTTCCTCTGGCTCATCCGATTCACTAGGATGGACCTTGGTAGTGCCAACAGTGGCACCGGGTTCTACATCGATGATCTGTTTTCCCCTTTCGGGTTCAGCCTCAGAGTCTGACCCCGCATCTGAATCAGAGGCTTTCACCTTAGTCATTGGTGACTGCTTTGAGCGACAATCAACAGTGTTGTGCCAGGGGCTCTTATGGAAGTCACACCACTTCCCAGTATCTTTCTTCGTCTTTCTGATATCCCTCTTTGCTTGCGACTTAGGCTGGTGGTCCTAAAGCTATCCATATTTTCTCTAAACTTTGTTTTGTTGTTTGGGGCTACATTTTCCCTGCTTTTGTTGTGAGGGGTTTCCTAGCCCAAATTGTTGCGTCTTTTGTTTGAGCTTCTGCTCGATTTTGATGGCATATCGGTAGGCCGCACCCAAGGACGAGATGTCCAGAAACTCCATTTCAGCCTTGATGTATCTGTGCAGACCACCACAATACTCGAGCACCGAATGTCGCTAAGAATATTTCATACCCAGCTTGGTGCGCAAGCTATGTAAGATATTTGTAAACTCTGGCACGACTTGGTCTCTTTCCTTCCGCAGTGTGGTCCATTTTGTATACATGTCGTCATAACTTCCAATAGGATAGTACTATTCTTTAATAACATCCTTGAATGACTCCTAGGTGACCGTGACTATAAATAATGAGGGTTCCTTTGTTTACTTCTTCTCATAGAAAGTCTCTCACCAATCTTTGATGTGGGGAGCGACTTTGAGGAGCGCAAAAGTAATATTTTCTCTATTCGAGAAGTTATGAATAGAAAAATACCCTTCTAGAAAATTCAACCATTTGTCTATGACATATGCATCTATATGTCCTTCAAATATAGGAATATCAAAGTTGATTTGTACCTTGAAAGGGGCGGCACTACTGCTTGAGGAAGATGCATTGCCTGTTGGTATCCACCGAAGGATTTGCGCAAAATTATCCATCATTTCATTCCTCTATTGCGCGAGGGCTTCCTCGAGCAACATTTTGAAATGTTATCCTATCTCATTGTCTTTCTTTTCACCCGCCATGAGAGTTCGCTTGGGTGTGTGAGAGATTTTTTCCTCAAGAGAAACAAGCTCAAGCCTCAATTCTTTGTACCATGACCTCATTGGGGGCATGCATTAAAGACAATAAGGAGCAAAACGCTCTGATACCACTGATCCAAATTTTATGAGCAAAACGAAGTGGATGCAGATTATTATTAATCTTTAACAAATAAACATATAACAGGTATGTGATAAAAAACAGAGATACAGTAAAATTGGTTTCTATTAACTCAAGAAATAAGCTGAAATAAAATGCAGTGGAAAACAAGCTTGTTGGAATGGTGGTGGCTTATCTCTGAGAAGAGATGTGACGGTTGCGCTCATTCGAAAGAAGATGAGTACAATGAGGCTCTGAAGTCCTTTTTAAAATAAATATGAATGTCAAAACCCTAGACATCCAAAAACCTAAGCCTGGGAGATGAAGCGCCAAAAGTCATGTGGGCCTCATTGGGGTAAGTTAGTACATTAACTTCTTGGGGTCGTAACTTTTTCATACGTTCTTCATTTAGGGCGCATGATAGCTCGTTGGAAAGGTATTGACGAGGAGATTCATTTAGGGGGCTCAGCTAGATCCTTTTTCTATCATTGAGAGGCTTGATCGTGATAAAATGTTGTTTAGGCCTTCAAACTGGTCCCTGAAGTTAAAAACTGCTAAAAATAGTAAATTGACAAAATTGTGAGAAAATTGTTTTGAGATAGTTGGAGAAGGTGGATGGCCACCGATATCCACATGGATCAGTACTCCTAAGCATATGACTACTTAAACAAAGAGTGGGAGGAAAAACTTAAGCGGCCATAGGTCATAGGTTGGATAAGTGATATCTAGGTTAAGAGCCCTAAACTCTCAAAGTGTTGATTTCCTTAACAAATTCTCAAATGGTACTAAGCCCTTCAAATTTTGGGGGTTAGAGATCAAAGGTTGGGGAAGTAACATCAATTTGAGGACACTTAAATTCTAGAGTTCCCTAATACTTGGATAAGAGTGGTATCCACATTTCATACAAGGTTAAGAATGCACAAAGAACTATGAGGAAGGTCAAATATTCAAAAGGAGGAAGGATGGAGAAAAATAAAATAGGAAACAATAAAATGTTGGAAATTATATTTTCAAAGATGTATCTTATATACAAATTTAAATCGATCATAGATTTTAGAGTTACCACCATGGAAGTTTTGTAAAACTTTAAGTCTTAAAATATTTTTTTCTTAATTCTAGTTTGATTAAAAGATAAACCTAGATTTCACATATTACAGAGTTGGCTAGTGGAATCTATCTGTAACTCAAAATTATCAAAATTACATCAATATGAGATAGGTGTGAGGGAGAGTTGAACCCATAAACCATTTACAATAATTCTTTATAAATCTAAATGAATTTTCCTAGGAGCAAAAAAATCAATGGTCTACTACAGGAAAAAATAACATTTGGGATTAAGCTACTATTTTTGGCAAGTCAAAAATCTCAAAGTGCTCCTTGACCTCTCAACTCCCCGATCTACCCCTTGACCTCTTAGGTTAGTGATTTTCCCTCCTTGGTGAATCGCTCGCCTTAATATTTCTAAGCATAACACTCAGTCTAATTGCTTGTATGTTCAACATTTCTTTTATAAATGCATTGGGTAGTAGTTGGATCCATTCTTTACCTCTCATTCACCCTAGGAAATATCTCTTCAATGATCTTACTATAAGTTATTCATTTTCTATTGGATGTTAAAAGTTGTTTGAGGTTATCACAACCAATAGGCACCACATTTTCCTCTCCTAGATGAATGTGCAACACCTCATAGGCTCTAGGCAACTTAATTCCAATCAAAATTTTATTTTCGATTTTTCATGAATGCATTTGAAACTCTAGAGGAGATTTGGCTACATTTCATAGCTACTTGGTAATTAACATCCAACAAAAAACGTGTTTCATCATCAAGTGAAGTAATCTAGCTCATAAAGGAAGGGTGCAATGCCTCTTGTTGTCTAGTGCACTGGCTAGTTTAAACTCAATTTCTCATTGTAGTTATCACTGGAAATCCCCCCCCCAAAAAAAAATACAAAGTGGTAGAAAGCTTGGAGTGAAACAATAATTTGATGCTTATAGTGGAGAATAGAAAAAAATTGTCCTTTGGGTGGAGAAAGGAATTCTTTCTTATTAACCTCTATATTCCTCTTGTTTGTGGAGAATTGATAACCAATCTTTGGGTATAGTTCACCAAGTTTTCTCTTATATTGATTTCCATGGGAAAATTTCATCTTCTTGCATATCATATTCATTTCATTAATAGCCTTTTGTTGGAAAGAGGATTAGTTAAGAGAAGATGTAATTGTTGTGATTGTGAATGCATTGTTTGTGAAATAAACATTTCACGATGCATTCATGCATTTGAATCATATTAACAAGATTGAATTAAAATCCAAGGTTGGTACCGGGGAAAATTCCCCTATTACTATACTAGGTTGGAATATAGGTAGAGCATTGACTTCCCTTAAAAGACAGTCCTAATCCTAAACTACCCCAAACTATCTGAATAGAAATAAAAAAGAGAAGAAGAAATATTGGTAAGTGTACCTTAGGCCCTAACGTCCAATGTAGACTTCCTTCAACTTTGTAGCTTCCCAAGTTGCGGGTATCCTCCCAAAGATTATATGCAAGAACACTTAGGAAAAAAATACTACAAATCTCCTAACTCCATTTATAAATGTTAACGTTCAGATATAAACGTAGATGTGTTAATCAACAAAGATATAAATACGCAAAGTATTGGGATAGGAAAATAACTCTTTTATTCAAACTGAAGATTAAGATATTACAACCTTCTCATTGACATATGCTCTGCAAACCAAGTCTGGGCTCCTCTTATTGATGCTCCAAGTGCATCATTCTCGTGTTGCCTCTCACAGTCAACTGATCTCCTTGGGAAAGGAGAAGGGATTGTATAGGGAGAGGGTTGGAGGGGGAATGTTGAGGCCAAATCTCAGAAAGGGATGCAAAGCTTGGGCTAGAAGGGGAAGGGATTTTGGGAGAGTTTCTTTGTTCTCTTTCTTGATTATGGAATGAGACCCCAAGATCTCTTTTTATATGAAAAAAAGATGGTTATTGGGTTTGGGGATGGGCTACAATGGGTCAAAATGGTTGGGAAACTCTCGATAGCCCATAAACTCCACTGAATTCCTTGAAATGTTTTATTTTTTGCAAATTTTGGAGGTAAACGTGGGTTGTTTAGCATGCATCTTGTGTATGTACATGGGTTATCTAGTATGCAACATGCATGTGTACATGGACAATAGTGCAGCAGGGCGCGTACATGCTCCAAATTTTTTTTTTTTAAGAGAGATCCTTGGCAGTAATTTGGCAAATGGTGTAAGTTAAAAAGGCCAATGTCATGTATTAATAGGTAGGGAATTTTATGGATATAACAGATGCCCCCTTATGTGTGAGATCAGAAGAGAAACTGATGGTCAAAATACATTACAATATTTTTACCAGTGGGAAGGCACGGAGTCGAGTGAGCCTGGGAACAGAGTTCGGGAGTGCGTCATCTGCAAAATAATAATAATCTCTCCAAGGAGGGCATACCTAAGCTCGGGATGAACTAATCATGGTTTCCAATCAGGTACACTGCAGATCCATGTCATAGAAATTTCTATATAAAGTGTAGCCATGAGAAATACACAACATATATACATCTCTAAATCATTTGATGACATTCAAGTACAATATAATATGCATCGTCAAGAAGTATTGATGCCTACGGCTGGAGATGAAGACATCATAGATTGAGAAACAACTTCAAGATATTCAATCAGCTCAGGTAGGAGTACAATATGAGTGTAAGACTCACTACCTTGAGGTATTTGACATGTCATTGGGGAAATACTAGAGGATATCGATCATCAATCACAAAACTTCATCGATTTTGAATCTTGGACTTGACTGGACTCATGGGACGTGTTAGCGACAATTTTTGTCTTGGGCACAAAAGTACCCAGGTCTGCAGGTTGCACAAGAAGCGCCCAAGCGCAACACAGGAGAATCTATTTTCCAGTTATGAGTCAAGCGAGCGGGCGAAGTTTTGTTGTCAGCAGCCGAGATTCATCTACAAAGCTGATCGACGGTCATCGGGTTTTCGGGGCTGTCAAGATTGCTCGGGGTTTAGCATAAAAGGTAGCACCCATAGTTCAAGACAGATCTGGGTCGTCCAATCCCGTTGAGACAGGTGGCAGCCAGTCAGCATTGCGGGGATCGGTGTTTCAGGAGACAAGGAACCTCCCATTCATTGCAGCTGAAATTGTCGATCGAAGAAATGCCAAAAGCACCTTTGAAGCCGAGCCCACGGTCCTAGCGTCGGGTCACGTCAAGCAAGCCTGTGAACGAGGGTGGCCCTTTTTTAAATAACGAATGCTACCTCAGCCATTCATCTTAATGACATGCGGTGCACATCCGTGCCATGTCGGCATTCGGGAGTTCAAGGGGTAAGCGCTCCTCGTCATTTCACCTCTCGAAACCTCAAACCCCGAAACACCGAAAGCACCTTTGAAGGTAGGCGTAGGGTCACGGCCCGTGGTCATTTGAGGGAGTAGACAGGGCTGTACAAAAGGGGGGCCAAAAGCGCCGAGTTGAGTTTCATAAGGGGGGAACTGTGTTCTCCAGATGCCGATTCGACGTGATTTAAATCCCGGTACCTGCTTGGAATGAATGAAGAAGAGAGAGGGTGGTTGAAACCTCGCCTCACTCATTAATTGCAAAGTATGGATGTCTCGGCTGAAAGTCTACCCGAGATGGTCCTCTATACTGGTTCTTTCCATGGAAGCCACGCCGAGTCCTCGACTCACCAGGGAAGCCTGGGCACGCTAATTCATCATTTAAGGGCTCAACTACACCCTGGCGCGAGCCATGCAAAATTAAGGTGGCGTATGACAAAGGAGTGTAGGCCAGATTTGATTGAAGAGACTCCTCATCCTAAAAGTCTAGTAGGCCTCTGTTGGGAAAATGTTTAGGAGTATATATAATTAGTTTTGATATTTTTCAAGGTATCGATGGTTGAGCGAAGATCCCGATTGTAAAGTTTTAACAGACACTCTAGTTCTCTGGTTATGCATCTGTATGTAAGATTTCTTGTTTAATGACAGACAGTTTTCCTACCCCATCTAGTTTTCATCTCATACTGAGGGAGTTCATGATTGACTGATTCACATGAATTATTGCAGTTGTGTTATGATAAAGGATTTATTGTGGCATTATTGTATTCTCTGGTTTTCTGCGTTTGAATGTAAGAAGATCTTGTGTTTAGATGCCTTCTTCTACAGTCTGTTAGAAACCTAATGTTTACAACAGACCTTTGCATCTCTCTGATACAAGTCTTCCCCCTACTCACCCTTACTACAACTTATTGTCTAAAGTTTATCTAAGACCTCACTTGCCCATGCATGCCTGGCCTAGTTTCGGAGTTAGAAGAACATCATTTTGAGTTAACTTCCATTCGATCACCCCTTTTTATAAACAAATCGTGACATAAATTGATGGGTTTCGGGCTCTGCTCCTGCTGCAATCCAGGGGTGACTTCCATCGCCAACATGATGGCTAACTCATGGAAGCTAAGAAACAAAATACATAATGGTCGAATCTAGTTGGATAAAACCTCCCTTGGAAAAAAGCACAAAAGATGATCAGACTTAGGCAGCGTAATATTGACATATGTTTGTGATGCAGGAGGCACCACAAACTCTCCATTTGTTTGGAAGAGTAACCAAATGGATGAGGACCCAACTATATGTAGCGAGAACAACTTCCTAAGGTCATACTAGATCCCAATGCTTGGAAAACAATGGAAGGATGTGCTTTGTCCAAGGGCTACTATCTTTTTGCCAAAAAAAAAAAAAAAATTGATATATCCCGTCCCCTCTTTTTGGAATATTTGATTTTTTGTCTTTTTCAAATTTTTAGCGAGCTTGAAAAATAATAAAATAATGTTATGTTACAAAGGAGGAACGAGTGTTGCGGGAAATAAAATTAGTTCCAGGTGCATGAAACGTACTAATGATTAGTGCAAGGAGACATATGTAGGATAAGGACACTTGGGGAAAATTCCTCCATGGGTCAAGGTGTCAAATCACAAAGGCAAAAAAAACGTTGCAAGGATTGCATATAAAAAATGCTTTAAAGATTCAGTTGAGAGAAACATGGAGCCGACATTAGGCCAAACACGCAAATATGAGACACACAATGTGATTAAGCACGACACAACAAGACTCCTTCCATGTGAATTTTTACGAGCCCAGAGAAGGTAAGCTCGATAGTTTTTTCACATTTAGAGAGTTTGAAAAAAACGCTAAAAGAAGACTCCGGGGAGTTCCTTTTTCGCAATTTGTCTAGTCGATTCAAAAAAGGGTTAAACTTATACCGAAAAGACGTCTCTTCAAAATCATTTTAACGAGTGTGATTGAGACAAGATCACTTGATGATCTTTTCAATATTAAGGAGTCTGAAGAGATCTTAACTATGGACTCACAACCTTTTTCTAGGTTTAGACTCCTTGGCACGAAAAAGTATAAAATATAACTGAGGAGAAATCTCCCAGAAAGACAAGTCTTCCAAGGTGTACCTTTTTCCTGGATAATCTATTGGCTAGAAAAAGGGTTAGACTCGTGACAAATAGATGTTCTTTCTGGACCAATTAATGAGTGTGAAAGGAACAAAGTCACTCAACAATCTTTTCATATTTAGGGAGTTAGAAAAGAGCTTAACTATGGACTCCGAGGGGGTTCCTTTTTCGTAAGTAATCTCCAAGGCCCAAAAAAGAGATAAAACAAAACCAGGGAGAATGTTCCTTTTTCAAAAATTTAGTCCCTTAGGCCCGAAAAAGGGTTAAACTTATGCCTGAGAATACTCTCCTCGCGAACCAAAGTTCTTAGGGTATACCTTTATTTGTAAAATTAGCCATCCAGAACAAAAATGGGTAAACGACCGTCGGACAGATGTGCCTTCAAATTTGAGTTTGGCGAGCATGAAGGACAACAAGATCACTCAACAATATTTTCAATTTTTGAGAGTCTTAAAAGGGCTTAAGGAAGACTCCAGGGGGGCTTCTTGCTTTCAAAATTTAAGCGAGCTTGAAAGACAACAAACCATGTTCATTAGGGAGTCCTATGGGTAAGGCCAGAAAAATATGAAGAAGAATGAGGCTTCAACATGAAGTTATGGCGGGACTAAAAGGACTCACGTGCCTATGAAGTACTTCGGCATGGGCACCAAATGGAAAATGAGGTTCTAACTAGGATTCCCATAGAAGGAAGGCTCTGCCACATAAAGTATGACACACTTATCAACAAGGAAGGCTAGTGTCACAATTTAGTGGGGTCGATCCTAAGGCCAAATGAACTAGGAAACGGATAATGCAAAAATGCAAGTAGCAAAAAATCTAACCTATATGCCAGTTTCGAGGTCAATACCAGTCAGAACGGATCGATACGATGAACAAAATTCAAAGAAAATTGTCTCCAATATCCTGCATATAAGGCCAATAACACTCATCCAGAAGTTAATAGATCAAATATAGATAGAAACTTCGAAAAAATAAGAGGTGTTACTGAATACAAAACTTGAAAACAACAAACCTGGACTGTACAATGTGTACAAGGTACCACACAACCTTACGACTCATGCGTGGTAGTAGTTCAGGTAGAACTTGCTACTAGGTTCTAACCAAGAGTATCTTCGATATTCAACTTGAAAAGTCTCCCAAAAGGGAAGAAAACACAAACCATGGTGTAAGTCTTCCCACGGTATAAAAACCGTAGTCATGGATTCAAGGATAGCCTCATCTGAAGGCAATTCAAAATCTGATAAATCACGTGAACGAAGAGGGTCAATAGTCCCAAAGGGAGAAGCAAACTGACCATATTCTATATGACGATGAAGGTTCTGGCCAGGACTGGCATAGTCTAGCAGTGAAGAATCACAAGCATAAGGGCTTGAGGATCTACAAACAATGAGATCATACTCAAAAGGAGACTCGAGATCACTTGGACCAGGAGGGGGAAGAAAGGGCTCCCATGCTCCCATTGGATAACAAAAATGATCAATTGTTGATACATGTCTTGAGAAGGAAAACATGATTGAACAAGTTCCTGCTCAGGAGCAATTGAACACCAAGTATAAGACACCACATAATTAACTTGTGGTGGGGTAGAGTCTACACAAATACTAGGAACATATAAAGAGGCAGCCTGAACTAACTTCGAATTAGGATGGTGATTATCATATGCCAACTGGCCAATAGTGACAATGCTTCCATTGTGAGGGAAACACATCACCCGAAATAGCGTAGACACTACAACATTCATAGCATATACATAATCACACCTGAGAATCATATTGAAATCTAGCGGGACTTGCACCACTATAACATCGACAAGGAAAATCTTCCCACCTAACAAGATAGGTAACTGAGAAAGAATCCCCAAATATTCACTAGGACGTCTATCAAAATCCAACATCTCATGCGAAGCAGACACAAGCTCGGGAGAACCCAAAGCTTGCCAAACCAAGGAAGATAAAATACTTGTGGAGGATCCTTCATCCACAATACATTGGTAAATGTTTTTTGAATTAACTTCAGCCCTTATTTGAAAAGGTGTAGAAGAAGGAAGGTGAGGCTCAACAAGGTCATTCCAATCAAAGGAAATCATCCTAGGATTTCAAGGGGGTGTGCTAGAAGTGAGCGGAATGCCCCCCTTGTTCTAAAAGTAATGAACTGGAAATGCTAAAAACATAGTTGGTAGACACATCACTCCCCATCAGAAGAGTTGGATCAACCAAATATTGCATCGGCGTGACCACTTTGGTAGACTCGACACTCTCCAAGAGAAGAGTGGGATCGGCCGAAGATTGCATCGGCATGACCACTTCCTCAACCACTCGCTGAATAGGTTGTGAGACAACATGGTCTGAAGGTACATCACCCCCCAAAAAAGGAGTGGGATTGGACGAGGATTGCATCGGCATGACCACTTCATCAACCATTGGATGAATAGACTACAAGACAACACGGTCTGAAGGCACATCACCTCCCCAAAAGGATTGGGATCAGATGAAGATTGCATTGGCACGAGCACTTCATCAACCAATGGTTGAAAAGGCTGTGAGGAAACCTCAGAAGACTCAAAATCATAAGAGCTCGTAGACAGGGACCACAACCTTCATGCCTCTGGAAGGCAGGGCATAAATGAGTAAGGTGATCTCCCTTGCAAATATTACAAGGGAACTTAGGCTTACATCCTATCGGTGCATGTTTCTCAACATAATTAATGCCCCCAACATGACTAGCAGTGGTTGGTTGCATATCACTTGTATGACTCGCATTGACAAGACACGTGCCCTCAGCATGACTTGCAGTCGTTGGTTGCACATCTCCAACATAACTAACAGAGGTTGGTTGTTTTCCCCTAGCATGACTTGTAGAGGTTGGGTGATGGTCTTCAACATGCCTTTCAAAGGTTGACGACCTATATCCAACATGACTCACAGAGGTTGGTGACTTCTTCTTTGTATTCTTCCTCTTTCTATTTCATTTAGACTTTCGATTACTAGTAGCTATACTTTCACCAGAGAAGGTATAAGGAGGAGGAGGATACTTTGTTGATGAAGGAACATCAACATGATTCCAATGACATAAGGTGCTTAACTAAGAAGCGTCAAGAGCATTCATGACATTTGGAATGGTACCTAACGAAACCAGTAGTCCCACATTCAACCCAGGAATGTACAAAGTGGCCATCAAAGGGACACCAACATTTCCAAAGAAAGGAAAAGCACAAGAATCCCCTTGTGAATGGTTTCCTTGGTTGGTATCATCAGTAACTTTTTCCATGAATATATTATGCATAGGTTCTTCCCTTGCGGGATCGTTCAAGTACATAAAGTCTCACAAACTAACTTTAGAGAACTAGTGGTATAAAAAAAAATCCTTTAAAGAGGTGACTCCACATTTCTAAGAGGAAGACCAAAAAGTCTTCACGACCGATGGAGTGGGAGGTCTACCACCTTAGGTCAGAGACCTAAAGCAATGACCGACTAACTCACTATGGAAAACTAGGGAGCACAGAGCACACCACTAAGAAGAAAAACCTAAAAAAATACAAACCAAACAAACCACCCTTCTGAATGCTTCCGACCCAAGGAGATGAAGTCTTGATCATCCAAAACATTCACAAAGGTAAACGACTAGCCAGGAGAAACAATTACCCAAACCTCCGTCCGATGGTCCCTTTGGGTATCACCGAGAGAGTACACAGTCTACCTCAGGTACCACGATACACCCCTCACAGTCACATGTGTGTCAACCTATATAATGGCAACTAGGCCACCAAATTGTAATAAATAACTAGGGGGGTACAGTCGACAACCGGGCAAGTGTATGGGCAGGGTAACTAAGCTCGAAGATCCTCCTGAGGCCTGAAACACAACAGGGCTAGAATCACTCTTAGAGTACCTTGGATGGATCCAAGTGTCTCATAGGTATGACATAAGTCGGGCTAGTAACGCTACAGGATTCACCCCCAATACACACTCTCCCAAACGCTTTGTCGGAATCAAGAGTGGATATCTTTGTCACCGTCCTTTACGCAACCTCATTTTTTACTCCTGTGTGAGAGGATCTTAATGGATTGAGTAATTACAAAGTGTATTTTTCACACCCTAGCATAGACACCTAAGTTAATTTTTGGTTGGCCTTGGAGAGTTTACCTCTCCGTCCCTAATTCAAGGCCCTGGCCTAAGCTATTGGTGAACCCTAGAAAAAGTGTTACTTATATATTTTAGATTAGTGCCTTCATTTTAAGAGCTTTTCATACTCAAGGAACATAAGTGCAACTGATGTTGTTTGAAACTCTTGCAAAAATGAAACTTATAAGAACATTGGCAAATAAAACTTTACACTAATCCTTCAAATGAAAAGAATTTCAAGGAAGAAAAAGCATGAACAATCCTTCAAACACAAAGATGCAATATTTTCTCTTTTCCATGCAAAATGCACAATGCAACTTTCGAGTGAAACAAAAGAGCAAACAAAAGTATTTTCTTTCTTATTTTTTCTTTTGAAATGCTTTCAAGATGAGAAGAAAACACAACACTATGCTAATTTCTTTTTCTTTTTCAAACAACAATGCAAAACAAATGCAAAGAAAGAAAGAGACCTAAAAAACTAGTTTTTTTTTTCTTCCAATCAAAGCAGAACTAACAAAATATACTAAAAGAAACAACATAATACACGATTCAACCATGAGGGGGACTTTTTTGTCAAAATACAACTCATTTTTATTAAAGATTCAAGTTAAAAATAAGCCAAAAAAGCTAGGAAACACAGAAAGAAAAGAGGATTTTTTTATTTTTTTATTTCATAAACAATATGACCCTGCAAACTGTCTAAACCCCAAACAACATAGGCTTATGGAACTCAGGAAGACTTGGGAACCACAAGTTTCCTGAAATAAAAGGAAAATATTTTGACAAAATTCTCCAAAACAATAGAGACGTGTGTTGTGCACGGACAACCTGCGTATGTATGCGGGTTGTATATAATGCATAACACATATGTACGCATGTTGTATAGAGAACATGGCGTGTATACCTCTGTAATTTTTCAAAAAAAAACAAAAAGTTTGGACATACAACTTGGGCAAGGGAAGCTGGTAGGCACCTGGAAGGTGACCAAAGACCCAACCTGACTCAAAACACTCAGAAAACTTAGAAAGAAACTGAAAATCAAATCTAACCATGATCTCCCACTAAGACCCTAGAGAGAATCCCCAGTGGAGTCGCCAATTCTACTAGAGGGAAAATCCCCCTATTACTATATTGGGTCGGAATATAGGTAGAGCATTGACTTCCCTTAAAAGACAGTCCTAATATTAAACTACCCCAAACTATCTAAATAGAAAGACAAAAGAGAAGAAGGAATATTGGTAAGTGTACCTTAGGCCCCAACATTTGATGTAGACTTCCTTCAACTTTGTAGCTTCCCAAGTTGCGGGTCTCCTCCCAAAGATGACCTGGAAGAACACTTAGGCAAACAATGTTACAAATATACAAACTCTACTTATCAATGTTAGCATTCATATATAAACGTAGATGTGTTAATCAACAAATATATAAATATGTAAAGTATTGGGATAGGAAAATAACTCTTTTATTCAAACTGAAGATTAAAAATATTACAACCTTCTCATCGGCAGATGCTCCGCGAACCAGTTCTTGGCTCCTCTTACTGTTGCTCTAAGTGCATCATTCTCGTCTTGCCTCTCACAATCAATTGATCTCCTTGGGAAAAGGGAAGGGATTGTATAGGGAGAGGGTTGGAGGGGGAATGCTGAGGCCAAATCTCAGAAAGGGTTGCAAATCTTGGGCTAGAAGGGGAAGGGATTTTGGCAGAGTTTCTTTGTTCTCTTGCTTGATTATGGAATGGGACCCAAGACCTCTTTTTATATGACAAAAAAATGGTTATTCGATTTGGGGACGGTGAGACGAACAAAGTTCGCTCACACAAGAATTATCCAAAATACTTGGAATATAACAAAGTAATCCATATAAGACTGTAAATAATAAATGAATAGTAAGATATAAGATAAGATAATATACAATTGAGAATGAGGGCTCGTTTATATACCCACGTAGGGGTGCCCTTAACCAATAGTCATGTCCTTTGAGACATGACCTTTCATTATTATTTATTAATTAATTATGTTATGAATATCTATTTATGTATATTTATGTTCATAACATTGCCTTCCCCTTAAAAATGCTTTGTCCTCAAAGCATACTTTATGGAAGACTTATCTGTTGCGCTAGCTTGTAATTATTGTTTCCTGATTCTTCATTATCGAGTTAGTAATCGTTGAGGACTTGAGACGATAGGATTTTCTAAGCGTTGAGCATAATTGTCGAATTGTAAAGGAGTCTGCCCATCCTAATTCGATCTTCTGTGGATTTGGGTTGTTATAGGTTTCTTGGAAAGGACTTGACGTATTTTGACTTCCATGATAACTTCTATTTTGAGCATTACTTGTAGTGGAAGTAATATTCTTCGACATACTGGTCATTTGTTTCTGTTGATACAATGATTGGCTAAAGTATTGATTTTTGTGATTAGGATGTCGATAAGGCATCCTTGCAACTCGATCCTTACTTTGTATACTTGTAGCTTTTTGTTGATTAAATTTTGGACTTGAGTATTCTTGATATCTCTGGTTTGTTTGTACCTCAACATTTGAAAACTTCTGTACATCAATTGGATTTTCCTCCTTTTGAGTTGTAAGGTTGATTGGGTCTATCATCGTTTCCTTATCGACTAATGATGTTTTGTGATCTAGCTTTTCTGGTAAAATCTTCTTATCATGCTTCAACTTTTTAATTTGTGTTAATAAATTTTTATTATGAACCCTTCGGCGTGAAATTTCTTCTTCATCTTCTGATTTGTCGACTTTATTTATAATATTTCGATTCTCTGGCTTTTCATCTTTCATCTTTTTAATTTGTTCAAGCAATTTTTTATTAAGGTTCTTCAAACGAGAAGCCTCTTCATCATTTCCTGATAATTTCTTCTTGAGATCTTGATTCTCTTGCTCCAACTCTTGGACACTTTGTTTTGTATCCCTTGACTTCTTAGTTTGAGTAAGAAGTTTTTCACTATGATTTTTTAATCGTAATATTTCTTCATATCGTTCTAGTAAGTCTTGGTCCATTTTTTGTCTTTCGATATTTAGTTCTTCATTTTGTGCAACGAGTTCCCGAATACGCTCTTTGAAGTAGCAATTATCTTTCTGTGTTAACCCATTAAAATATTTTTCCTTCTCAATTTCAAATTGTAATTTTTGATTGCTCGCTTTATAATGTCCTAGTTCTCCTTCCAATATTCGTGATTGTATTTCTGGATTATCTTAATACCCTTCCATAATAAATAATTTTTAAATGTTTCTTCAACCCTTTTAGAAAAATTATGTTTCCTTATACTCCTTTCACTTTATATATAAATATCTTGTATAAAATACCCTTTTCTTTTATACCTTAAAAATAAAAAATTTAAGTATAAAAATATTTTTATATTTTTTATTATTACACCTTAAAAATAAAGTATAAAAGTATTTTTATATTTATATAAAAAATGCTTTGTCTTTAATATTTGAAATATCCTTTTGTTAACTTTTTAAAAGTATTAAAATATCATTTTTTTCACTTTTGTTCACTTTTTCAATGTATTAAAATATCCTTTTTATTCACTTTTGAAAAAGTATTAAAATATCCTTTATTCAATTAAAGTATCAAATAATATGTATTTGATTTCTTTATATATATTTTTTTATACTTAATACCCCTTCAATATTAAATTTCGGTGCCTTCTTAAATTCTTTGTAGGAATCAACTTAATATAACTTTTATCTCACTTATAAATTTTCAATTACCACGATTTTAAAAAATGGTGATTTATTTCCAATGGCTGGTAGTATGAATTCACAATAATCAACTTAATATAACTTTTATCTCATTGATAAATTTTCAACTACCACGGATTTAAAAAATGGTGATTTATTTCCAATGGCTGGTAGTATGAATCCACAACCGTACGGATGCGTCGTACGGATGACACCTATAAACTATTAAATCATTGTACAGAAATTTTGAAACAATAATGTATGGTCACGGTTATACGGATAGCACAAGCATATTTTTAAAATCAGTGTATGGACACAGTACGAACGACACTGTTGCAGAAGACTGTAAATTTGTAGATGGATATACGAGAGACCGGTGATAGATTTTTTTTTTTTTTTTTGTAATTTAAAAAAAAAAGTGTACGGACTGTTGTGCTTGTTGGTACTATCGTTGTTGTGTTTGATGGTATAGTAGTTGTGTATGGAGGCTGTGATTTTTTTTTTCAACTAAATTCAAAACTTTAAAATTTGTAATAGAAATCACTTTCTTTTTCTTCACTGGAATTTTTTTTTTGAATTTGATATTTTTTTTGAATTGCAGCGAAACAATTTATTTTTATAACAGAATTTTGAAAAAATGGCCAAAGGCAATGCCTTTTTTTTTTTTTAAAGGTTATTTTTATAACAGAATTTATGATATATATATTGTTCTTGATTTCTTGATTTATATGGCCAAAAGCCTGAATTGGTCAAAGACCGAAGTTCCTAAGAACTTTGAAAATTTGAATGGCCAAAGGCCTAGTTGGTGGTCAAAGATCAAATTTCTCAGAGAAACTCTGAAACGATGGGGTTGGCTAAAATTCGGATCAGACAAGGTCTGATAAAGAACTGGCCAAAGGCAGGGATCAGAAAAACAAAGCCCTGATACCAAATGAGACGAACAAAGTTCGCTCACACAAGAATTATCCAAAATACTTGGAATATAACAAAGTAATCCATATAAGAATGTAAATAATAAATGAATAGTAAGATATAAGATAAGATGATATACAATTGAGAATGAGGGCTCGTTTATATACCCACGCAGGGGTGCCCTTAACCAATAGTCATGTCCTTTGAGACATGACCTTTCATTATTATTAATTATTATTATTTATTAATTAATTATGTTATGAATATCTATTTATGTATATTTATGTTCATAACAGACGAGGTACAATGGGTAAAATGGTTGGGAAACCCTCGATAGTCTGTAAACTCTGCCGAATTCCTTACAAATTTTTAATTTTTGCAACTTTTGGAGCTAAACGCGGGTTGTTTAGCATGCATCATGTGTATGTACGTGGGATGTCTAGTATGCAACATGCATGTGTACGTGGGCAGTAGTGTAGCATGGCACGTACATGCTCCAAAAAATGGTTTTTTAAGAGATCCTCAGCAGTAATTTGGAAAATGATGTAAGTAAAAAAGGCCAATATCATGTATGCATAGGTAGGGCATTTTAGAATTATAAAAAAGATGAAATAAAAGTGGTTTTGCAATTGATCATCCTTTGGGCATTTTCTATCAAATATTTTTTCTTTACCCATAAAAAACTTACCTTCTTTCATATTCATTTAAGAGTTGGGTGTGACAAGAATATGTATTGATACGCTTTTCAATGCATTACTTGCATTACTATCAAATTGAATCATTAACCATGCAAATGATTACATTACAATATTTAATGGATAAAAGAGACATGGCTTTAAGTTTTTCATTTGATAAGTTTGTTAACCAAAGTAGTAACCATGGGCTAATATTTTATTACAAGTTCAATAAATCATATCTCTAATAACATTGCTTGTTGTCCTAGGCCTATCTTGACAATTAGTAGAGAAAGAAGTTGATCCTATGGATGGAAAGGAAATAGTTTTGAAATTTTTAATTTTCATCCGGAAATAGTTTTGAATTTTTTAATTTTTGGAGGGAAATAGTTTTGAATTTTTATTTTTATTTTGTGGAGGAGGTGAACCATGTACATTCAATCTTGAATCAAGAACCTGGATGAAAGGAGATGTTAAATAGGTGGATTTAACAATATTATTAAATGGAACCATTAACCTTGGGTTTGGATTGTATTGCAAACTTTACTAAGAAGCCAATGGAAATGATATTGGGTTAAAATTTTATTTCATAGGATTATTTTTGGAATAGTTAACCATGTAAATGAATTTACATTAAAACTTTAAAACCTCGATAAAAGAATTTTTTTGAAGTTGTGTGGTAAAGACTTGATGCCATACTAATTAACCCTTGGATTTTTTCCCTTTGTGTTATGAAGCCTCACAAATATTATCAAAGAATCTAGTGATCAATTAAGAGATATTTTAATATTTTCGAACAATTTGTTTAAGGTTTGTTGGTTTCATTATGCAAGACAGGTGAGAAAAGCCTCTTTGTTTTTTATTTACATGGAGTTTCGTTAGAGGTTGAATAGTATAATGTTCAATGATATTTTTTTTAATGTGTAGATGATGGTTAAGGGGAAGAAAACACCACCATCAAACCCTAGCACATGGTTCACAAACACCATTTTCTCACCAAACATAGCCTTAAAACCATCCTATTCGACATTATACCATAGGTATAGAGATGTTGAACTGACACATGAGAAAACAATGAATGGTCAGAGTGGTGAAGGAGAAATGCACAGAGATTTCAATGTCAATATATATTATCTTCACAAATAGACAACTGGAAAAGAGTTATTCCCATGTGGCGATGTTATGGAACCTGATCCGGAATGCATATGTTTAATTGTGTACCTTGAATTCTTAGAGCAATGATATTATTGGGTGTTTCAATGCCACAAACATACACAAGATCTATAAATTCCCAATGCCTACAATTTGTGTGAGAGGAGATTACTTGAAGAAATCTGCAAAGAAAAAGTGTGTACACAAGATTGTGAGCCAATGGTGGCTACCATCCAAACCTTTAAGGAGAACCACAAGTAAAGTGTACCTTGTTAAAAAATTGCAAGAGGAGGTAAGGGATTTGGAGGTGCTTATGAACCATATGCATGGAATGTCTAACACTTAGTATATATGGGTGAGTTGGATACCGATTATGTATGAGGTACTTCAGCACGCCATTATGTTCAAATAGGAATAGTTGATCATGAACAACCTCGCTTGCTAATGTACAAAAAAACCAAAGTGCTGACAAAAGGTGAAACAACTTGTTTTCATATGGCATCATACCTTATGGATTTTTTATTTGCTTGTGTTGATTTTGTAGGTTTAAGTCCAAACTAGGAATACATGCTTGTAATACATGCATATTACCAAATATTGTGGAAGACCAAGTACTCATGATAGTATTTCACCATTTGTACTTACGTTCTATCTTTCCAACATCAAAATATTTATGGCAAAGAATGTCATGTTTCTCTATCGAGTTAACTAAAGCCATGAAATCTATCAACTATCAGTGTGTAAAGGAAGAGACTTATTTTTTCAAGATATATGGAGTATCCACAACCCTGCACACTTTTCTAAAACATGTATCGGTCAAGCTATTAATCTATGAAATATATCTCCAAACAACCTTGCATGGGGTGATGATAAATTTGTGAAAAAGTAGAAAGGAGTTGTGGCCTAAGTTTCCACTTGTGATTGAGGATTATCAGATCATGGATGTAGCCCATGAAAACTTACTTTAGAGCCTGAGACCTATGAATTTATCTCAAAACCTATTGAATTACATGAACCCATTTGAGTGATCAAGAAACTCTTTGTTACCCAAGGGATGAGAAATTATTTGTTTCCCAAGGAAGAATTGATAGAATAACTAAGAATTATGTGGAGGTAGAAGGGTAAAAGGGCATGCAAGTGTTGAATCCTATATCACCAATCAATATAAGGCCGTCATTTGAAACACTAGAAACCTTTGGGATGATAGTCAGAGCACTCTTCTTCCATGTGAAGGGCGACACTGAGATAGTAAAGGAGATGTCGCATTGGATATGCAAACTGATGATTCAAAAGTGAGAAGTGTGTGAAATATTGAGCCATTGAATGTAGTTGTTCTTTAAGAATCAAGATACTCTAACCCAAGGGAGATATCAAGACAAGAGGATCAAATCATGCTCTATTATGATTAACCTCATTCCAATGGTATTTAGAGTATAGAAGGAGATAGTGTTAGTGGGAAGTAGAATAAATGATCCATAATTGAAACAACATGAACAATTAGATTGGAACCATTGTTCATTGAACAATAAACAAACCCTAGGTAGGACTAAGAGACACAATGCAAAGCAATTCTTTTGAATTTGACTTCATGAATCAAGACTTCAAAGAGATAACTTACAAGAGGAAATGAGGTGAGTAATGGAAGGTGGAGATACAAATGATTGAAGCATATTGATGCACATACATTAGCTATTAGGGCATCATGAATCACTTTTGTGAAGTTGTCTAATGGAAAGTTGAAAAAAGATGCACTTGATTTCATGGAAAGGGACAAAGATATTTCTAAATTGAAGTAACAATTTACAATGTAGAATGTTAGGTCCAAGAGAAAAAAAACATGGATTATGAAAACCACTTCACTATGAAATGAACTTATGATGTTTATGATGAGGTATTTTATTAAGCTCATGGGCATATGCACATTCAAGGATGAAGTAATGGATTTTTTCAGCAAGATGATGAGAAGTTAAATGAGGTTCACCAACAATAGTCATAGCTCCTGCAATGCATCCATTAGAAAGAATAACAAGCTTCTATTCTTGTCCATATTCATGCCTTGAGTTCATATGAGGTGGTCAAGCTTTGTGCATATATCCAAATGTGAAAATCGAAACAAATGGCATTATGACAAAGATTTCAAACATTTTGGAAAAATACATAGGCCATGGGAAGTGGACTAGTTGCTCCATATAATTGTTTGAAAGTTACAAATATCCCATTCAAGAAATTAAAGGATGATGTCATCCAAAAAATTGAGTTGAAAAAATCCATTGACAATGAGATCAATAAGGTCGATCAAGCATCCCTTGAAAACTTTGTAGTACTTCCTACCAAACACTCTGAAAAGCTGAAATATGCACTTGTGGAGTTCTCAACCACTAGAGTTAATGCAAACCATAGGCTAGCTAGTCTTAGATTAAGGGTGGAAAATAAATCTTGTTCACATTAAAATTTGTTAGTCTAAACTTTCACCAAGCTTGATAGTTTCACGTGAAAAAAGTAAAATTTGACTTTTACTTAATTTCAAGATGAGTGAAATTGTGGAAGATTAAAGGAAACTTGGGGTATGTGAAGAGTCATAGGAGATGGAATGCCAAGATTCAAGAATAAACTTACAAAAGAGACAATTTCCCTCAAGCAAAGGGTTCTCATGTTGGCATTGTAAGTTATCTTCATATGTTAATAAGAGATGGTTGTTATATATTACTAGCACAGCCGCTCACTCGCGGCTGGTGAACGCCAAAAGGCTTACGGCTGGTAAACTGCCTCATCCGCTATTGGTGAACGCCGATAGGTGTCTGCTGTTCATTGTGTTTAATCAGAGGTGTCCGCTATTCACTGTGAGGAGGCGGAAAATGTGCATAGCATGCGAAAGGGCTCACAGAATGCGTGGCACATGCGGCTGTCTTTAAACTGGTAATTATTTAAGTGGAAAAACGCGTGTAGGAGGTTAAACGCTCACATAATGCATGGAAAATGGGGTTGTCTCTAAATTGGCAGCGACTGTCTTTAAATTGGTGATTATTTAAATGGGAAAAACGTGCGTTGGAGGTTAAATGCTCACAGAATGGGTCGTGGCATCAGAGGGCATTTTAAACATCGGAAAGGAATGCGTGCAGGTCATGGCATCAAAGAGTCGTTCAAATACGAATGCGGACATGTGTGAAGTGTTTTTTAATGATATAAACGTGGCATGCACATATATTAATCCTCTTTAATCATTTAAACATGACAATTATATATCCTTACAGTAATTTTTTAATGCGATTAGGTAAATGTAAAAAAGTAAACATGTTAACGGATGCGTTCATAAATGTAAGGAAGTTATGAACAATAAATCTGATCCATTGATTTTGGAGGACGACTAAGAATATGCCAGCATCTTCAATGTGTAGCCATGAGATTAGGGTTTAAGGGTAAATAAGGTTAAAAGATGATTAATTGTGCCCATTGTCAATAGATGTACGCCTTATCGGCGTAATGATATGCCCTTGAAAACTGTGATTGGTTGTAGACTATTCTCTCCTTTCCTAGTTTTATTGATGCTTGTAAGTGTGGGAATTTCAACTTGTAGACTATTCTCTTGCTTGTAATGTATGTTATTACTTATCTTTTTATTTCTAACAAATGATATGAATCAAGTTGTCTCTTGGTGAATTATAGACTATTCTTGGTTACTCTAACATTTCTTGATTTTGCACAAGCTATAGTAAGTGATTATTCCCTCTATTCTTTTTGCATAATCTTGTTTCATGTCAAACTTGTTATTTTCTCCTCTAGTTAGGATTTACTTAGCTACATATTGCATCTTTCACTTGTTGCATTTTATATCTACATCCATTCCACATTCATTCATATTTCTGCATTTCTTTCATTAGTTAGATTAAAGAGTAGTTAAAGAGCATCATACTTAGATTATAGTGTTCAACCCATAACTAGAGGAATTTCCATTTTAGATGGAAAAGGGTCTAATTGGGCCCTTTTGTTGGGTAAGCATATGGATTTGACAAGGGGCAATTTCCCGTGTTAACATTTTGGTGCTAGAAGGAGGGCCTTTTCCATTTTATGGTTGATAACTTATGTGACTTGTGCGGATATTTTATTGACATGAATAGTCACAACTCTTACCCCATCCATTCAAAAAACAAAGTGGATTACTTGTCAAAGTACCTAAAACAAATCCTAAACCAGATTTCGAAGACAATGAAGCTCACTTTTAAAGTGAAGCACATTTCAAATTGGCATTGAACCTCATTTACAAACAAAATTACAATATGAAATCCAACTTTCAGTTGACAGTGAATAGTTGATTGCAAACCCAACTAAATATTTTAAATCTCTTTGAAGACTAACTTGTAGTTATGCCCATCAAAGCAGTGCATCACCCATTGTGCATGAACTTCCTCGATAAATTCAAGCTTGGAGAATTCCTACTAAATTGAAGAAGAAACCTACAAAGTTAACCTCATAAATTTGATCTCCCAAGCCATCCTGGCCATTCCTAAACCTTTAGATCAAAATTTACCTTCTCCACCATAACAATATGAAGAATCTTCTTCTTATTTTTAGTCCCCTTTGACATCAAGTTCAGTAAATAGTTTCATTAGAGATGATATGGCCATAAATCGATATTATTGGTTCAATACAAATTACATTTACCCATTCCAATTCACGATCTTCCAAAGAATGCAAATAGGCTTTTGTTGAAGTTTGATATGAACAAATAGAAAATTCTAGAGGATCACATTAAGAAGTTTATACTAGCTTCTAGATTACTTGATGTCATAAATGAAGATGCAATATTTGCTTATTTCCTTACACTTTCAAAGACCAAGCATCTATTTGGTATTACAATTTGGCTATCTATTACTAGCTGGAAACTTGGGAAGACTTTGAGGTTGCTTTAGTAGCAAAGCTCAGTGATGAGAAACTCCCATATCCCTATTTTTACAGTTACCAAGAAATGGAATGGGGGCGAACGAGAGAATAAAATATTTTAATCAAATATTCACTATTTTTCTAATCAAAATCCTTGCAACATCAAAGCATGTAGAGGACATATTGGTGAATTTGTATTCGATTGTTATTCTAACGGTTGTTGCTATGATTTCAAGTGAGTGGGAAAGGATGCATTAGCCAGTGATTTTGAAGAAGCTCATAAGGTAAAAAAAAAATGGTGAGATTGAAAATAAATCCAAATTTAGAGAAAAGAAGAAAACATTTTATACAAACCAAAAGAAAACTTTAGTATTGATGAAGCCTGGCACTAAATCTAAGGCTAAGGATTTGAGTGTGGATATGAAGAGATTGTAGCGAGTAGTCCAAAATATGCCAAATGACATAGTTGGATTACAAAAGAAAGAAAGAAAATGATCATCTTGACAAAAGACTTTTAGATTTTTTCAAAATAAGGGAATAATGGTTCTTAAGCCACTAGAAATTTCCATATTAAACAACATTGTGGGGTTAGAAGACATGGCCATGGAATATTTTTTCGCATGCATCAAACAGAACATTATGAGAAAACATGCCTAGATTTTATAAATTTTGTTGATCGTATTTTCAATGAGGGAACTCAACAAGATTCAATCAACAAAGGGGTTTGATCTGAAATGTTTCAGAACCGATGAATGGGTGTGTAGGACTCAATACTTGTAAAAGAGATTCAAAAATTTATGAAGTTAGCAAACTATCTAAATCAATGTAAATGTAAAAGTTGAAAAAGACAAAATGGAAATGAGAGAGAAAAAGCTATTAATTAAAAGATTAAAAAAATAAAAATAAAAAATAGGAGAGAAGGTTGCAGATCCAGATTGGATCATTATATTATTTGTCATCTATCTCAATCCTTTCAGACTGGAAAAAAAATTGGAGGAACCATATTGTAGGGCCATTTTAGTGGCAGGTCCCTGTTATCCCCGATATCTAGGGATAACTAGGAGATCATGTATCGAGGCCCACATGGTCCTAGACATGGAGTACGAGAGCAGGAGTGACTTGAGCATGGTCCTGGAGGACCCATCTTCTTCTTCTCAGCCAGATTTGTCCTGCCAGCAGTACTAGCCTCCATCACTACCGGCCTGGGCTTGCATCAGAAAAGGCTCTTGCTCCATGAGGTAATTGGTCTGAGGTATCATGGTATGTGTCATATTTGATCATTATAAGCATTAGATCTCTTTCATTTTGAATCACTGCTTAGATCTTACACTAATCCACTTGACCACTGTTGGGGTGATTGATTGGGTGGCTTAGCAAGTTGGTATTCATGGGTTTTGGTTGGCCACCAAAGAGGGTTTGCAGAACCATCGTCCGCTCCCTTCATAGTATCACTTTTACATCTTAAAACCCGCTCATCTTACCCACTCCCCTAGTCTGGCCATTAGGAAGACCATCCGGGTACATCTTGTCTTGTGGGAAGAAGGGGCTAAAGTCCCAGGAGGTAAAAGAAGCTGGGAAAAGATAAAAGCCATAGGAAAATGAAAACCTAGAGATGCTTCGCCCAGGGGATCCCCGAGAAGGCAATAAAAAGCCTCTCATAAGAAACTGAGGGACCCTAAGAAAA